>CAKNXH010000254.1:428018-468435 GCA_932178445.1 Andricus quercusramuli | reverse complement strand
TTTTCTTAATTCAGCTTGATAGCCCGATTTGAGAGGCATATCAAATAGATAATTGTGATTCTGTAAGTAGAAGGCAATTATGCGCTTTTAACAGAGTAGCTAACTGTCTCTGAGGAGACCTTCCTAGTTATTAGGTTTACCCAGAATACGGGCAGCATCTCGCGAAAGCAAAACAGTCACGGTAACGATTTAAGGGTTGGGGGATAGGGGGGGGGGGGGGTGGTGAAACTATTTCTCTTACTGCGACCTGGTGTGATTTGAATACACCCAGTTAGTGGCACGTGACTGGAATTCGAAATAGCTATAGGATCGGTTAAGGGTAGGACTCATTACTTGGCTTTCAATGTTGGATGCCATTTTATAGAAAACTCCTTCGTTGCCTGCAAAAAGAACCTACTACGTGGCACTGCAATATTTAATTAAATATTGTGCTACTCCATCTGCATCGAACTTTCCACTTTGGAATCTTCAAGCTGTTTTCTTTCTCACAGAAACTACGGACACAATTAATATTTCATGCAACATTTTTGTAATTCTATTCATGATATATTCAATACATTTCATAGTATATATACATATTCTAGGGTGATACATTTTGTAAGGGGAAACATAATAATAGTAGTAGGGGGGAATGAGAATAGGGGAATTTAGGGGATGTGAAGGGAAGTAGGGTAAATGAGATGTGTGCAAGCAGTGAAAGTGATTGGAAATTAGGGGAGTGAAAGTAGAAGAAGTGGGGAGAGGGGAAATAGAGGAAATAATGAGAGCAGAATTAGGGGTGAGGAGTAGGCGGGTAATGAGAGGGGTCAGAAGACATTAGGGAGGGAAAGTAAAGGAAGAGAGTGTAAATGAGGAGAAGTAGATTAAATGATTAGAAGTGAGGGCGAGTAGTGAGGAAATATGTGGGTGGGCTAGTAGTTTAGCGCAAGTAAGTAGGGGCGAGGACGTGATGGCTGGTGAAGGGCAGTGTTAGCTGTATTAAGTGAGAAGAGGGGGGAAAAGAGAAGGAAGAGAAGAGGAAAGGGTGGGAAGAAAAGGGGGAGTGAGGGTAGGGAATGTAGGGGAATGTAGGGAGAGTAGTGGAAAGAGAATACCGTCTTACTAGGCTACAAAACCCTTTTTTGTAGGCGCACAGCGCCTAATTTGACTACGTTTTTTCTCAACGTGTTAAAAATGCATATACTGAATTTTCATACATACAGAATTACACCCTTCTACATTACCATTAATATAAATCACTTAACGGAAAATTTTCAATTCATTTTTAAGAAAAATAATAATTTTTTCTTACTTGTTGCACTTTATTTTTGTCAGAATTTGACATGCGATGTGCCAATTACAATATACAATACGTAAATTTTTAAAAGTTGCTTATTATGGAAAAATTTGAAACATCTGTGAGGACAAATAATTACACTTTCTTCAAAAATATGTTGAAATTATTTTATTCAATTAATTAAAATGATGGTAATAGCAGAGAGGAACAATTTTATATGTATAGACATCTAATACATGCATTCTCAAGAAATTAAAAAAAAAAGATTCAATAAAAAAGGCAAAACTAACGATCAATCAATTTTGATTTGTTATAAAAGCATTGTCCTGTCCTAATTTTTTTCGTTTGAAAATTCATCCCTTTTGATCGAAATTCATTGTCTTTTTTGTTAGAATGCAATTTTCTGCTTTAAAATTATTCTTTTTTGCTTTAAGATTCAACTATTGTTTTGAAAATTTGTATGCTTGGATTAAATTCAACAGTTTTTAAATAAAAATATTTTTTGATTGATATATCGACTGCGACATTTTTTCCGAGAATTCATGTATTTTTCATTGGACATACACTTTTTTGAAGAATCGTCCTCTTTGTTTGAATTTAACTATGCCTTATTTGTTTTGTTAGATTGGCAAGCAGCTTGATAGCCCTGTCTTTCAAGTAAACTCTTGTGCGTTATTTTTGGTGGAAAATAAGTGCTTAAATTGAAAATATAATTATTACATTTTTGGCTGAAAATTTGTCTTTTTTAGTCAAAAATTTAACTACCTTGTTGAAAATTGATTTTTTAAATTAAAGATTCATCATTTTAGCTGTATGTTCATCTCTTTTGTTGAAAATTTGAACTTTTGTGTTAATTCTTGTTTGTGGATGTTTAATTTTGTTCACAGAAAATTTGAAGTTTGAAAGTGTAATTTTTGGTAGAAAGTGATTGTTAGTGGTTCAAAATTAAACTAATTTGTTAAAAGCTGATTTTTTGGTTGTAGATTCCTGATTTATGTTGGAAAATCCTATTTTTGGCTGAAAATTGAAATACTTGTTCGAAAATTGAACTATTTTGATAAAAATTAATTTTTCTGGTTCCAGATTCATCATTTCAAATATCAATGATAAAAAATATTGTCATTAATTTCATATTCTATTATTTCAGATATCAAATCTGTGTACTACAAAATACAGAAATTTATAATAATATTAATTCTTTTCAGTCAAAAAATTGCGTGCGAAAGAAAGTAATCTTGCACTTAGCGCACAAGTTTATTTGTTAGTTTTGTGAATATTTTACAAGATTTTAATGAGGATGTAAAATATTATTCGAAGTTGACCAGTTTACGAGCTACCTTCGCTATGTAGATAGTGTCTCGTGAAAATAGTGAAGTCATATGCCTAAGTACGTTGCTATCCTAGCAGCAGGTTCTTCGGAGCCTTTACATAATTTGATATTTAAATGAACTTAAAATAGTTTGCAACAGCAATTTGTCTTGCAAAGTTACTGGAGAGTCTTCGTCCAAGAAACATAGAAGCCCTCGAGTGTCGGAACAGCCCCTCTTGACACCTCCCACACCTTCTGCTTAACCCTCTGTCTCTCGGTTTATTCATTTGGCATGTGCGAAGCATGAGATTCTGATACCACCTATTTTATTTTTGCAATATACAGGGTGTTTTTTTTATCTTGAGATATTGCAACATCTCAAGGAATATGCATCCAATGAAAAAAGTGTCCGGAATAAAAACTTCTTCGAGTAATCCAATTTGCAATATCTGAGTTGATATAAAATCCGAATTTCGAAATTCCTTAACTTTTTCTGACTTTTCCCTGACCAACTTTTCATTTTCACCGACCAATCTAAATTTTTCTTTTAGGTATAAAAGCAACCTTACACCTCTTACATTAATAATGTCAATGTTAAGAAAAATTTTATTCTTAAATATATTCCAAACACTTTTAGTGACAAGATAAACATACTAATTTTCGAACCAAAAGGGAAATTTTCAACCAAGAAAGATTTTCTTCATTTTCAGTAAAAAAATCAAGCATTCTTAACAAAGGAGTTCAATTTTTCACCCAAGAGATAGAATAAATTTCCCATAACGTAGTTTACTTTTCGACCAAACAGCTGAATTTTCAACCAAAAATATTAAATGTATGTAAAAAAGAATTCGAAAAGAAATAGAATAGTTGAATTTCAATCGGGAAATTTCAATAGGAGAACGTATCGATTTCCGACGAAAGATTCTCTGCAACAAAAATTAACTTCACAGGATCAACTTTACACAAATATCGGTTAAACTTTCCTTTTTATTCCATGACGAACATATGTATTTTGAAAGACGCGAAGTTGGCTGAACAAAACTTTATCGCTCTAAAAAATTTCCTGCAACAAATTTTATTCTTAGTTTTTTCTGTGATGAATTTTAATTAAAAAAGATTAATTTTATACCAACAAATATTAATGTATGACGAAATACATGAATGTTCAACCACACTTTTGAATTTTTGAGAGAATTTTCAACATGATGATTAAATTATCAACCAAACAAGAAAATTTTCAACCGAAAAGGTGAATTATAATCACCGGAAAAATAATATTCTACAACAGAAGACAAACTTTCAACAAAATACAGAAATTTGCAACCGAATAGATGAATTTCTAACTTGAGAAAATGAATGTTCAAAATAAAAAAATTAATTTGCAAACCAAAATAAAGGATTTTCTGACAAAAGGATGAATTATTTATCAGAAAACAGTAATTTAAAAAAAATACGTCAATTTTCAACCAAAAATCTAAATTGGTCAGAAAGAAGATTAATTTTCGACCACAAGACACAAAGCTTCTACAAAATATAGAAATTGTCAAGCAAATAACTGAAGTTTCAACTGAAGACGATAACTGCTCAACCAAATATGGAATATTATAACTTTAGATGAAAAAAAAATCTACAAAAAAAATTGAGAGAAAATCTAAAATACTAGAAACAAAAGCAAGATTTTCCAAATAAATTGAAAAATCATCACAAAAAAAATAAGTTTTTGAGAAGGTGGTTTCACTTTGAAGTAAGTAGTTGAATGTTCAACCAAAAAAGGTTTATTAGTCGCTATTCGCGAATAGGGAAAATCTTGAGAATTTCATCAAGTAGTTATATTAGAAGAGAGATCTTGGGAACAACGTAAAATTTACAGGATGTTTTAAGAAGAAACTGATTTAAATATTTTTTTAAATGCCAGATTTTTCCCTTTGTCTTTCTAAGAGGTAGTCATCCTAAAAAATATTGAATACATCTGAAGTTTCAAATCATAAAGTAAAATTTGTCATATTGGTGGATCAATCAAGATGTAAAGAAAATCTCAAATTTTTCATAAGAGGAGCAAAAATTAAACGCTTGTGGTAAGGCTTCGTTTTCCAACATATCTATTTAAATGTGAATAATAAAATAAGAATATAAAAAATTGGTTATTTTTCATTCATTGTAAAAATACAATTTTGAGTGTTATTCAACAATAAAGATATGCATCCACGTTGAATATGAATTGAGATACTGATGTATGCGTCTGTCTTCATTAAATAAAATGTTACATTATATATGTTGAATTTTTCTCAATTTCATCATGCACGTGAATTTTACATTTTTCTTACTGTAGAACTTTAAAAATAAAAATGTTGGTATACAAATAAAATAACTCAATACATTTATGTGAAAAATAGCGATAACGTCAAATCATAAAAAAAATATATTTCGCTGGAATATTCATTGAAACTGTCAGTATATGATTTAACGGTTTATCATGTGATCTACAAAAAAATGTTGAAAAATGAACCAAATTTGTTTTTGTAAAGAAAGAGCAATCAGTGCGCGCATAGCGCGCAACATGTTATAATTATGACAACAATCACGTTGATAACAAGCTGACTTAACAAAAATTCTATTTGTAATTTTTAAACATTTTCTATATTGAAACTTTGCGTTTTAATTGATTTTGCCTCTACGAACGGGCTTCAGGCAGCGGAAAATAAAAAAAGTAAGCAACTGTTGAATTTTTAACTTGCAGTTATTAAATTTTGTTGTACCAATCTTATGAAAGGGATTAGTGTTTTTGTACAGAGAAAGCTTTGTTGGGAGAATGGCTTAGACTATTTTTAAGTGGGAAATCGGCAACAGCTTGCGGTAATAGTCATAAAGCAGTCCGTTTTATCGTCTGCATAATAATAATTGTTATTTTACATGTGATTCCGACCACAATCTTGCTAATTGCTACACGTATCCGCGAACGAAAGCGGGGGTTGCCATCGAAACGCTGGGAAGTGAGCGCATTTCGCGTGACGACCGACTTCCGGAATTAGCTATCCTCCAAGCCAAAAGCGCTCTGCCACTTTATTTTGTTAGCCCCCTCTCTCCACCAATCAAAACTTTCGTTTCTGGGGGAGTTTATTGCTTTCCAATTCAAGATTCTCGATTTTTATATTTAATCTTGAAAATTTATCTTTCAGAACTTTGATGCCATAACATTATTTTATGGGATATATCTTCTACACCGGAACTTGGATTGAATGAGTACGGATTGATTGCTTCCGAGAATTGTTACCACGGAGGTTTCAGGCTGAGATTGTGGCCCTCGGTGGTAAATCCAAGTTCCAGTATATTTAGTTTTACGCTCATTCTTTCGTTTTTAATCAGTAATTATAGTCATTTAATTAATTTGAAATTCATGTGTAATTTGGGTATGAGGAAGGTTTTGGAGGAATGATGAATGAACTGTAAAGAAGAGAAGAATTGAGGAGAAGTGGAGAAAAGGGTTTACAGTGAAGGTAATCAGTAGAGAAGAATGTTTTTAATTATATTTCTTTAGAATAAAGAATGTTTTAATTATAGTTACAGGAAATTGTAAAGGAGATGTAAAGAGGAATTCGTAAGAAAAAATTGGAGGAAAAGAATCATACAAGAAGTACTCAGAAGATAAGAAAATTTGTAAGGAGATGTAGAAACTAGGGATATGGAAAAACGCATTAAAATTGTCATGAGACAAGGAAACGGATGAAACGTGAGCGACGCGATATGAAAAAAAATGCTTTAGAGTGACAATAAGAGAAAATGTAAAAGATGTTGCGAGTTTTGAAGGAATGATGATAAATAAATTGTAGAGAAGAGGTGGTTTATAAAAAGTGGAGAAAAGGGTTAACAGTGAAGGTAATTTACAAAAGAAGAATGTTTCAAGTTATGTTTCTTCAGAATGAAGAACGTTTTAGTTATAGTTACAGGATATTGAAAAGAAGGTGTGAAAAAAAGATTGCAAGGAAAGATTGGAGCAAATGGTTAATATGAAAAGTACTCAGAAGAGAAACAAATTTATAAGGAAATAAAGAAATTATAAACATGAAAAAGTGTATCAAAATTATTTGAGAGCGGAATGAAACGGATTGAGATATGCAAAAGGTGATGTGAAGACAATTCTTAAAACAATTACGAGAGGAGTACATGTAAAACATATCACAAGTTTTGAAGGAATGATTCTCAATGAACTGTGGGGAAGAAGAAGGTTAAGAAAAAGTGTAGGAAAGGTAATCAGAGAAGAAGAATATTTCAAATTATGTTTCTCTACGATAAGGAAGCTTTTGGTTATAGTTACAGGAACTTGTGAAGAATATGTGAAGAGGACAAAATTGGTAAGGAAATATAGAAATTAGGAATATGAAAAAATGCATTATAATTTTTGGGAGATAAAAAAACGGATTAAAGGTTGGAGAGGCGAAGTGGAAACAATGCTTTAGGGAGTGACGAGAAAAGTAAACGTAAAAGATGTCGCAAGTTTGAGGGAAATGATGGTGAATAAACTGTAGAGAAGAGGTGTCTTAGCAAAAGTGGAGGAAAGGGTTGATAGTAAATGTAATTAGACAATACGAATGTTTTAAATGGTGTTTTCAGAATGCAAAACATTTTGTTTATAATTACAGAAATCTATAAAAAAGGTTGAAACAAAAACTTCTGAGGAAAGATTAGAGGAACAGGCTAGGAATGAAGAAATTAGGAATGTGGAAAAATGTGTTAAAATCAGCAGGAGAGCCAGAAACGGAAAAAAGTTGGGAGAGGAAAAGTGGAGACAATGCTTTGGAGAGTTACGAGATGAGTAAATATAAATCATATCACAATTTTTGAAGGAAGGATGATGTATGAACTGTGGAGAAGAGGAAGGTTGAGAAAGTTAGTAAGGAAATACAGAAATTAAAGTGTGAAGAACGTATTGAAATTTTTGAAGGAAAAGAAAACGAATGGAAGATAGGAAAGGATAAATGAAGATAATTCTTCGAAAAAGAGATACAAGAGCAGCAAAAGTAAAACATGTCGCAAGTTGGAAAGAAATGATGATAAATAAACTATAGAGAAGAGTTAGGTTGAGAAAATTAAAAGGAAAGGGTTGCTAAGGTTAGAAGGAAATTAATAAACGGTACAGGCGAACATATGAGAAGAAATAGACTATAAGACTTGGAGATCGAATTAGGTTCAAAGATGGTAGAAAATACTCTTATGTTGAAAGAAAGGAATAAAGGAACACAAGTAAAAATGTAATGGTATATAACATATAGAAATAGAGGAGAGACAAGGTTAGAATATTCATTATCAATCTTTCCTATTTTCTTCACACTTTTTATCGGAAATAAAAATGCGACAAGAAAGAAAAAAGTTTTCGTTCTGAATTTTTGAAAAATAGAGGAACGGTTCGAAGATCCATTAAGATAAAATAGAGAAAGGTATCGAGAGGGAATTGGAGTCTGGGCGAAGTACTGAAAGTAGAGTTTGAGAAGAAAGTTGATATTAAAATCAATCCGATAGTCGACCGAAAAGTTGGCCAGAGTTTGTAACCTCAAGAGTGCCTTTTGCCTGAAGATTGACTGCAGTATACTGAACTTCAGTCAAGTTCACTCCACTATTTGCATTCCTTCACGGTAGGTGGCTAAGAAAGCAAAAGGAGGTGCAATGTGAAGATTAGGCGGTAAAAACTTCTTCCTTGAAGAAAGTCGAGGCGTCGAAAAATTACATCACCCAAGTCGCAAAGCTTCCGAAAGCTCCAGAATTTCTCTGGGTTCACTAGTATTTTTACTTTTAAAAAAGCATAAAGGAAAGTTGGCTTTCTAAAAATACACACGGGAGGGATATTCGAAATAAGAAAAATAAATTACAACAAATTTTGACCACGTTTATTTGATATATGTTTCTTGTCAATGAAATAAAGAAATACTGGAACATCTGCTTGGAAGTTCATCCAACTAGCTCCCAGAAGACTAAAGAATTGGGACGTCGTTAGCGAATACAAATCAGCAATTTCGCTTTAGACTTTAACGAGCTTCGAGTTCTCAATCTAGGGATGTTCTAAAATGTTGCGACTGTAAGACGAAGTAAATTAAACATTTTGTATCGGGTTTATCTGAGAGATTCGATTTTACTTTACCCGATTAAAGTTCTTGCCTGCGAAATCCCTTTAAGACAAAGAGTTCTACTTCAAATTACACTTTAACAACTTCTCTTTAGGAACACATTCAATAATATCTTGGCAAATAGATTAAATTCAAGACCAGAACCATTTTTCATTAAACAAGAAAGTTAAATATACATTTATAAAAGCGACATTAGAGTGAAGGTAATTAATAATAATAACCTTCGAATTCATTCAAAGTTAGAAGCTACTTGAGCTTGTTCCATTTGCATGGCAATGCTTTAGTTTGTATTTCTAATAAATATTGCCATCATGTCAAACACATTATAATAAATTGTATTCAACATTAGGTAGATTTAAGTGATGAATAAAAGGAAAACTCTATTGCTCGTTAATTTAGAATGAATAAAAATGCTGCTTCACTTTTTCCAACAAATTCTCAACAAAGGGACAATCTTATGTTTCGAATCATTTCTGTATGTAGCTTTCTTTTGTTATACGAGATGCGTGTAGAAAAAATAATCTCAATATCCTTACAAATATAGTTATAGAAGCTTGAATGGGAAAAAATCAAATTCAAAGAATGTGAAACTTGAAAATTTTTAAATTCAAATTTTAACCTTCAACATTTTAAAATTTCTAATTTATCAATTGTAAATGTGCGTTCTTGAAATAGCTACAAAAAATTTTGTGTCAACGCTTTTAAAGCATAACTACTTGAAATTTAATAACATTTGACAGTAGAAAAGAGGCTGAGCAATTTTAGGATCGAAAGTTTTGAATCATAATTATTTAAAATTAAATAAATCAACAATCTTAAATTTGAAGTGGTTTTAACGATTTAATATCACAAACTCATAATCATGATTTAAAAACAGTGTCTCATTCTGAAGCTTTCAGAATGACACTTATTCAAATTGAAGGTCTTTTAATTAGTAACAAACTATAGTAATAACACTGTGAGTACTTTAGTTTTCTGAAATCAAAATATAGAATAAAAAAATTAAAGTAAAACATTTTCAAAATGCTTAAAATTATGATAAACTAGTTGTATAACATATTAAGCAATTTCAGTGGAAATTCTTAATGCATATCATATATACATTCACAAATTCACTAATTGCAATTAATCGATTAGACCAACATTTGAAAATTTAGATTATTTTAAAAATAATTAAGCTTGTTAAAAAAGATTCGCAAGTGATGATAACGATTCTTAGATGACGTGAACGAGATTCATAAATTATCTTAATGACACTTTTCGATTCAACAAAATATTAAAAACTTCCAGGATTTTTAAACTTTTAAAAAAACCTCCAAAAGCCGGGTTGTAGTAGATGTCAAAATATCTATCCCTTGAGTATTTGTTCCTAAGAATATTTTTTATTCTGAAGATTTATAGACATTTAAGCAATTTTTTGTTTTCTTACTTTTTCTTATATTGCTTGCGTGACCTCATTTTTGAAACAGGCTGAATTGAGAACAAATTTGCAAACGTTCACAATTGAAGAATGATTCATTGTGAATCTTCAAAATCCAACCGCAAATAAAATAATATTCAAAATTAGACTATCGGTCAAAAGTGTTGGATACCTCTTTTTTGGTGAATGACAAAGTTCTCTTTATTGGAATTATGTCAGAACTAAACATTTTTCTCTTCAAAGGTTGGAATGGTTTGAAAATTCTGTATAGAATGTGCCCAGGAGCGCAGCGATACTATAGAAACAAAAAGTGTTAAGCTGAGCACAAGAATATAAAAAAATATTGATTATTACGGAAGTTATTGAAAATGTAAAGAAACATTGAAATTTACATTATTTTTGCAATGGCTGTTTTAAAAATAAACAAATTGTCTTGATCCTGGGTTCATTTCATACATAATTTGGAAATCATTTTACCCTGCAAGGAGAAAATGTTTAGCTCCGACATAATTCAAATTAAGATAACTTTGTCAGTCATCAAAGAAGAGATGTCCGGAAATTTCTAACCGGCAGACATTTCAAATTAATAAATCTTGAATAGCAAATTCTAACAAATAAAAAGTTTTGAATTTTAAATTGTTGAAAGAACAATTGTACATTCTGTAGTTTTGACGATTTATATTCGAAACTTCTTCAATTTGAGAGATTGAGAATGAAAAACCCTTGACTCCTGATCATGAAAATAATCCAAATTTGAACATTTTTATTCATCCAGTTCGTGCTAGAGTAAAATCTTATATTTAAATAAAACTTACGCACTAGTAAAAGTCAATAAAAATTGAATGTAACTCAAACTGAAATGTATGAAAGCTGATGTAGCTGTTATGATATGTATTTTACTTTGTGATTATTGATCACATATTATAGTGTTTTAAATGTGAGAATATGTATTAGATGAATTATAATAATTTCAAAGTTATTTATTCGCTTTAGATTTTTATTATAAATTATATAGATATATTCCGTGAACGATATGAGCATAATTAATTATGACGGTAAATTTATTAAGAAAGAAGTATAAAATATTAATAAAATTTTCAAAGTTAAGCATTAAATATAAAAAGAATATTTTTAAACAGCAAAATTTAAACAGCATCTACTTCCAGTCTTTGTGCGATTCATATTAGCAGTTGAAATCGGGAATTACTTGAATTATTTGTATTTCAAGCCGTTGTAATTAATAATTCTTCAATTGTCATTTCTACGTCAAAATTTGTTCTTAAATATTTCAAAATACTATCTCAAAACTGTATTTTGTTACTAAAAAATCACTTTAAATTCTTCCAGGAACTTTGAATGAAATTTGTATTATCTTGTAACCTTTTAAAATCCTTAAAAAGCTACATAATTTTATTTCAAAATCTTCAAACATCTACATTCTATTTCAGATTTTCTGGAATCTGTACAATTTCAAAATTATTTCTTATCAACTTTTAAAACTTCTATTATCTTTTAAAATGACTCGATTTTTTCTTAAAACTTTTGATAACTTCTGCAAGATTACTAAATTACCATCAAATCTTCCAGTTTCATTTTTACAGTTTTAGAAATCGTTTGAAATATTCGCATCAAATTAATTTTTTAAAAGAAAAAAATCATTTTCATTTCAGAATGATTGTAAAGCTTCTGATTTTTTCGTTTGAAAACTTCAATAATCTATGTTTTTACCAAATTTGAAACTGTTCAATTGTTATTTATTCCTACAAATTTTGCTCTTGCTTTGGAGTATTCTTAAATATTCTGTAAGAATAAATTTGAAAAAATTAAAATCATTTCATATTTTCCAAGAAATCTGAAAACAATTTTTGTTATATGTTAAAACTTTCCAAAATGCTTGAAAGCTTCAATATTTTATATTAAAATTTCTAAATATCTCCTTAACTCACTCAAATTTTTTCTGAATAAATACACTTTTAGATGTTATCTTCACATAAGAATTCAACATTTTTACTTACCAATAACAATTTTTCAACTTAAGACACTTAAAAATGATATTGTAAAGTTTAAAGTTTAACCTCAGCTCTCCGTCAAAATCTGTGAATTGTGTTTATTTGCAGCTATTCGGCTTGAAACATTTTTTGCCAAAACATAAAAATTTCAAAAGCTTCAACACTGCATTTCAAAATTCTTTTCATTAAAAATGTAACGTTGGAAATGAAGATATAAAATAAAAAATGTTGATAGCAAAAGATTTAAGATTACACATTGTAAACTGAATACCCCGGTCTCTCGGTCCAGCAGCCACGCTGAATTATGATATTTCAGAATATAATTATGCTTCTCGAATAAAAATACGTATTTCCTGTTCGGTAACTTGACAGGTTTTTTTTTCAAAGAAACAATTAAAATAATATATAGTTCAACATTTCTGACATTAGTCTTCTAATTGAATTTCTATTCAATACAGTAAACACATTTTAATGTTTTTAAAAATATGGATAAATTGTAAAAAAGTAAGCTTTCTCCGTAGTTTTTTTACTTCCTTTTAAAGGTATTTTCAGACTAAATTCAACAAGTAGTCGCTGAGAATTGATGCCTTCTCTAGAAATGTATTCGAGGAGGAAATTCGGTTTCCAGTGTCGTATATAGTAAATTTTAATTATCTTATTTGAAAAATCCGAGTCGGGTTTTCTTGTGTGTGTGTGGGGGGAGGGGGGGGGTCGCAGTGCCCCCCACTGGATCCGCGCCTGTGCACCCCTCATGGGGACGGCAGGCGGTCCCTGTCCACCAGATAACTGTTATCCCCCTATTCTTTTCTTTACTTGGGAAATCCATGAAGTAATTCATGCCATGAATTGATAACAACTTTGTTTTGAAGAAACGACCTCATTTACTAATAATGAATACTTTTTTTAAATTCCTCAATTCAAAATATGCACATTAACACAAAATCGTTTTTGCCTATCATTTTATTTTAAATTTAAATATCGAGTGATGAAATTCAAAATTCAAAGTTAAATTAAAGATCACGTCGTCACAAACCAAAAATAACTTTGGACTCCCAAACGAATCGACATCCTGCAAAGTGTGGAAGGAAAATTGTTCTTGAGCCATTCATAATTCCACAAGGTACTAAAAGTTCCAAAACTTCCCTTTTCCCAAGTAAAGAAAATACAAGAGAAGTAGCCGTATGTGTTGGGTGGGACTGCCTGTTTTTACCAAGGGTGGTCCACAAGGGCCAGAACGTACGTACGATGTCGTCTTGAAGTGGGCGTGAGGACGAGTCGTGGACTGTCCGTGGAAAAGTAGCTCTCTTCATAAACTTCTTTTATATCCCTGTACTTGTTCCACGGCCTGCGGCCATTAAAGTATGAAAGCTTATGCTCCATAATATAGTGGCGTTATTATACACATTACAACTGGATTGGTTTCTGTTGTTGCAGCGGCATGCAAAGTTGCTCAAAGGCAGTTATGGCACTGCAGCATGGTGTTTGAGAAAAAGGGGTTCGTTAAAATCCTAATAAGACTCGGTAGTCAAACGACTGCAATACGAGGACAAGTTTAGAATCTGTAATTAAACGGGGCAGCTCGCTCTGGAGCAACCATCGCATCGGCTACTGAAAAAGCCTCGAACGTAAATGTTTTATGTCGGTCAACATTATAGAATCACCCCTTGCGCCCACAGTCCTGGCTTTATAAACGTGACATGCTGTTTAACAAGTCTCGTATTTTATGAAAATTTAACCCAAATTTCCGCGTCAAATTTTATGCTGCAAACATTAACTGCTGAATAGTTCATTATGTAGATAACGCGTTTTAGATTAATTTTCATGCATTATATTTTACATGCGTTATCATATAATTAATTTCATAATAATTAGGTTCTTCATAGACATTACAAGCAGGTATGGAATGTGCTGGTGATGAATTGTAAAATTTTCTTATTGAAAGTATAATATATTATGTTCCCTCAGATAGCCTGGGAAATATGTTTTTGAATTCAATACTCAACGTCTTAATTCAATTTTCTGGTTGACAAATTCAACCTGTTTGAATTAAGGTTTCTCAAGTGGAGTACGTCAAGTCCATTTTCATATCAAAACCATGAAATTGCATATCTCAAAAAAAAAGAGATTCAGTAAGGAGACGTGCATTAATTACGTTATTTTTGACTGAAATTTTAAACTAAATAACACCCTTCATCAGGGGTCGTAAGTTTAGAACCAATACCCGCTATATTATATATTTACCGAAGGAAATATTTTTATTTTAGATAGGAAAGAGTTGAATTGAACAGAAAACGATGCATTGTTAATAAAATAGTCAAACTCTCAACCAAAACAGATTCATTTTCAGCATCTTTGATCACAAAAGATCAACTTTTCATCAAGAGAGATGAATTTTTAAAAAAACGAATTTCTAACAAGAGATGAATTTTTAACTAATAAATATTTTCTCATCAATCAATAAAAAAAAACATTCACCATGTTGAATTTTTTATCAGAAAGTTGAACTTTCAACCTACAGAAATGCATTTGCAACCAAGAACATTAAGTTTCTGCTAAAAAAGAGAAATTTCCAACGAAATAGTTGAATTATTAGCCAAGAAGATTAATTTTCTACCAAAAAGTATGAATTTTTACAAAATACATACATTTCTAAACAAATAGTTGAATTTTCAGCTAACAGGATTGATTTTCTACCAAAAAAGATAAATAAATAACCACATAGATGAATTTTCGAAAGAAAAGAATTCATAACTAAAATAATAAACCTTCATCTCGAAAAATTATTTTTGCAACACCCACCTCTAAAGTTGACGTTTGCATGCATGTAGATGGTGCCTAAAGTACCTTATTTGAGCCGACTGTGCGTGAAACAATTTTCGCGCATGCGCAGTTTGAAGATGGCTTACTTTAGACAATGGTGAAAAAGCTGCGCATGCGCACATTCGAGATTAGGTACTTTAGACACTGGCAAAGGTAACTTTAAACACTGGTGTTGGTATCTTCTTGAAATAATTTTACATTCAACTTGAACAAATGTTTTAACGATTGAAGTTTTGTTTTTGGGGTTTCGTACCCCCCCCCCCCCTCCCCCGGGGAAAAAAAGCATAAACGCCAACATTTTTTTTCAATAATTTTTTTTCAACAAATTTTTTTCAACAAATTTTGGTTTCAAAATTTTTTTTCACCAAATTTTTTTTTCCGAAAATTTTTTTTCTCCAAAATTTTGTTGTCGAAAATTTTTCTTCTCCAAATTTTTTTTTCACCAAATTTTTTTTCTCAAAAATTTTTTTTCATTAAATTTTTTTGCACAACATTTTTTTTTAGAACATTTTTTTTCGAAATTTTTTTTTTTCAAAATTGTTTTCAAACATTAAAAAATTTTTTTTTATTCCTTTACTCCATTCTATGCAATATAAAATTAGTATTTTTCGTTACCACCTCCTAACAACTTTTTCGGACGGGCGTTGCAAAAAATAGCGTGTGACACGTGCGCCTAGGTGATTAGTAACTTGTGTGCAGAAAATACGCATTTTTTACAGAACAGTTAAATTTTCCACCCGAAATGTGAATTTTCTATGAAAATTATTATTTCCTACCGAAAAAGATTATTTTTTAATCAGACAGTTGCATTTATAGGCTAAGAATATAGAGTAGTTTCAATAAACATTCAAGTCCATTTGTGACTTTTTTAAAGTATCAGGTTTGAAAGTTCAGTTATTATTGCACACTTTTCAGGCCCTCAGGAAATGATGAATCCATAATGAATCATTAATTTTTAATGAAATTTTAGTCAATTTGCAATTCACAATTTATTTATTATGGATAGTGGATTGTAAAATTAAAAACTTATTTTTAATAACCCATTTTATTTTCTAAAAGTAATTTTGTTGAAGTTTCATGTTTATTTCATTAACAGTGTCAATATTCGACATCTATATTCGGTCCCTAAGACGGTGAGGCTCAATCAACTTTAACTTGAACTTCTTACTCAACGCTCAACTCTTTGATGTGATCCGAATATCTTTAGTGAAAAATGAAAAAATCGATCGAGCCCTTCTTGTGAAAAACCAAATTTTGATTTTTAAAGATTTTTTTCTGTGTTAGAAAATTTTGATTATGTGTACGCTATAATAAATAAAATGTGTAGTAAAAAAGTTCCTGTAAATTCAGTTATCTGATTCTTCCCAAATATTTTGAGTCAAGAAGGGTCGATCGAGCCCTTTTTTGAAAATTTAAATTTTGATTTTTTGAGATGTTTTTTTCTGCGATAAAATTTTCTAATTATATTACGCTTTGAGACATAAAATATTTAATGAAAAAAATCTTTTATGAACTTTTGTTTAAAAAAAACTGGGACTTCTATAGAGCTTTTTGTAGCACAAATAGGGTTGAAAAACCCTTTACAGAAGGTTCAGTTTTTGTTTTACATGAAAGTTTATAGGCAATTTTTTATTACATATTTCATGTATAAAAGCGTACATAAAATAAAAATTTTTTATAAAAAAAAAATATTTCGGAAAATGAAAATTTGAGTTTTCAAAAAAGGGCTCGATCGCTTTTTTCATTTGTGACTTAAAATATGCAGACATCATATTTCTTAGTTCATTAATGAAGTATCATAATTTTTTTTACATTTAATGCAGAGAAATAGGGAGAGGTGAAGGGAAGGATAGCTGGGGAAGTGCGGAGCGGGAAAGTATGTGGATTGGGAGAAATGAGGGGGAAATTATGGGAAGGAAAGTAGGGGAAGTGAGGGAAAATAATGAGTAAATGAAGCGATGGGAAATGAGAAGAAAGGAGTAGGGAAAATAGGGGATATGTGGTAAAAGTTGTCGAAAAATTAGGGTACGTGAGAAAAGAAGAAGGGGAAGTGCAGGGCAATGAGGAAGGGCTATTAGGATAAGTGATGGGCAATTAGGACGGGGTCGTAGGGGAAGTGAGTGTAAGTGAGTGATAGTAGGGAAGGAGAGTGTTAGATTGAGAAGCGATAAAAAGTTGTGAATTTACGTCGAGTTGAGAAGGGGGGGGGGGTGGTTGTGAGAAGTATCTTTCTATCTAATGTTCCAGTTTCAATTTGATATGTAATACTTTCTCCACTTGTTCATCATTTATGAATATTATGACTTCAAAAGTTTTTCTCACCACCTCGTACTGGCTTTCCCCATTGTAGTTCATGCCTTTTTGAGGTTCTATTTTCACAAAAAAAAAAGTAAACGGTACTGAACCTCGTCGTCATTTTTGGTCTTTAACATAGACTGATTCTAAATTGTACTGAATTGTGGTTGAACCCAATTCAATTTTGTTTCAGTGAGATTTGACTCTATTTTTTTGTCAAAAGTGAAACTTTATCTCTTTCTGTGAGATATCTACATTTCTGCAGTTTTAGAAGGACGGAAAGGAAAAGATCTTGAAGATAGATGGCGTGCAAGTTCTCAACGTGACTGAAGCTTGTTTCGTATTAAAGTTCTTTGAATATAAATTATATCTCACTGCCTCTTCCATCTCTGTGATTTCTACTGAATCCAGATCATAAGACGTCAGATTGGTTTTAAAAGAAGTAGAAGAAAAATAATGAAAAACCCGCACGTAGGAAACATTAGCAAATCCTTGCTAGATTAGAAGATTATTTTGAGTGACTTTATACTTTGCACATATATATATAGGTGAAAATAAAGAAGTTGACGATATCATGTCTCTGGAATATTATACACTTGTGCTTAGAAGAATAATTTTTTTAATTACAGTGTTTTGATGAAGCCTTTTTTTCCCACAATGCCCCATGTTCCATCATCCGATATCGTGTTCCTGACTAACTGTTTAGAAATGTCTGTCGTTATATAGTTTAAGAGGAAGCTTAAGATCTGATTACTGGATATAAATATTTTTTTCGGAATAATTTTTCAAAGGATTTGTTCACAAGAATTCAGAAATTTCACAATATATCAAAGAATTGTAAATACTCAAAAGTATTTCCAAGAATTAATAATAATTTTTTAAGATTTTAGACTATTTATAATGATTTGGATTGATTTTCAATTTATCTTCATAATCTGGTAGTATTTCGAAGAATTCTGGAGAATTGGACTGGTTTCGAGTATTTCGAAAAGGATTTCCAACAGATTTGAAAAGATTCTAGAGGGGATAATTCAAAATTTTTCATATGCGAGTTTTAAAACTATTCAATAGCGCGCCTTAACAGAATAAGATTCTATCACTTCTCGATCCCAAAACAAATAAACTATAAATTTGAAAAAAATTCATATTCTTCAATAAGCCGGTCTATTCTTGTGCGATTATTTTGTAGTTATTTTCCCGTTCACGAATAATTTAATTTACTTTCAATCAAAAAAGTACCACAGAGCGGAATTCAAAAGCGCAATTTATCAAATAGCAGGAATTTTCGAATATGAAGAGCGAAATAATTGAAGCAGCTTGCCAAGGTGAGTATTTTAAGTACTATTAATTTTGAAGGTGAAAAAACCTCAGATTTTAAACTTTAGGTGACCTTGCGATTTTCATAAATTGAACTATTTTGATTATCCGGTGGGCAGGAATCATTCGCTTAATATGTATATTATAAATTAAATTGCAGCAAAACACTTTATTCGTACATTTGGTGGAAAATTCAAAAGTTAAAGCTGAAGACAGGTGACCTTCTCAGCATAAAACACCAACCAACTGCGACTTTTCTCGGCCCCCCCTATTAATCGTAGTTTGGTAGGACTAACGTTATAAGTAGATGCTCCACCATACGACGAATGGCAACTTAACTTGGACATGATTTCGACAACAACAAAAAAAAAATTCTTGCATGTAGATGGTAGTTGGGCGTACATTTTGAACAATATATAATACAAACAATAAAATAGCCTCCAGATGGACTGAAACATTGATTCACGAAATGCATGCTCACGGTAAATGTAAAGGTCAAGTTTGAGGCGATGAATGGAGACTGGGTGTTTGGAATGCTAGAAGGGTAAACGATCCTAAGGTAACAGAAACAAGAAACTATATATTTTATCCGCACATGAGACAAAGGAAAAGGGATGCGAAAGTAGAAACATAGAAAATGAGGGGCTGGAAGGCGGTTTTGAAATATGGTCAGGAGTAGATAGTGAATCACATGGTAGGCAAGGTGTCAGTTTGATTGTTGTGGGCCCCAGGCCCCAGATTGTTGTGGGCTAGAATGGAGGCAAAAATCAGAAGGTTATCCATCATAGCGTGCTACGCTCCAGTTGATAGCGATCCGAGAGAAGTCGAGGACGCTGCCTGGGACACTTTAAATGATACAATAAGTACTTGCGACCATAGTGAAATAATCATTATACTAGGAGATATGAACGGATCGGTCGGCATCCAATCTCAGGGTACAGATACAAAAACGGTGCTAGGAAATTTTGGAGATCCAAGAAAAAATTATAGCGGGAAGAAATAAATTAGCTTATGCTTAGAAAAGGGCCTCTTTATTACAAATACTCGGTTTAGACGTGAAATGATTCCCACATACACCTGGTGTAGCGGAAATAACCACAGTATAATTAACTTCGTTATTGCGGATGACAGGTTAAGAGACTTACTTTCTGGTCTCCAAAATGAACTCAGCTCGGGGATGGAGAAGAAAGAGAACCAAAAAAAAACGAAACAAACGTGAATCAAGATTGAAAATTTACAGAAACCGGAAGTGCGAATAGACTTTCAGAATAAGGTGAACGAATGCATAGATAGGGCCACTTGGGAGGCTCTTATAAGCAATGAAGATATAGAGGGCGCATGGACTATGTTACGGGATATCATTGTTGAAACTGCGACCGAAGTGTGTGGTACGGCGGTTGTAGGAAGAATGTTTGGTGATACGTGGCGGGATGATGAAATTCAGACAGCCCGACAAGAAAAGAAAAAAGCGTACAGGAGAACACCTGACATCACAGGTCTCAGCGATGAGGAGAGAAATATACTTGAAAATGATTACAGAAACAAACAGAAATAGTTAAACGACTAGTCAGGGGCAGTAAAGAGAATCAGAACAGAAGAAGAACATACGAAACGACTTTGAAGGAAGCAAGAAACTGATATTTGAAATCTATGAAGGAAAGTAAGAGCACAGAATTTATCAGCATGAGAAACAGCAAAGATGAAATGCTACATGATGCAGACGGTAAACGCTTTAAAAGACTGTTTTGAAGAATTATTAGGAGATTACGCCATGGAGCACCAAAACTGCGATGTAGAAGACAATGCATCAGAGAACTCAATTGGAAAAATCTGTGTCACTGAGGTTAGGGATATAATCAAAAACTTCGTTTAGAGCATGCATTACATCAAAACCATTAGAAAAAAGTATTGCGTGAAGAATATTATGAAAAAATGATATAATGAATAATAAAAATATTTTCATTTCTTATATTATTATTATATCTCATTTTTGTCTCAGGCTTAAGATGGTTACAGCCCAATATGTCGAAGGAATTTTTGGTTAAAGTTGGATTATTGAATAGTCTGTACTGTGCTGTCCCGATATATATCATCAGTCACAAACTTATTTTTGTAATGCAATCAAGTGCTCTGATGGAAGCAGTGTGCCTCATTTAACATATTGGTCGAAGCCTCATTTTTTACCACATCATTCACGGGCTGGGTTACAGTCAAGTGCAAGATGGGGGAACCTATAGCTTAAAGTGGGATCCGAACCACCAGAACCTGGGTGAGGGTACACAGAAAAATGTAATAATATAATTATTAACATATTGTTATAGTATATATAATATATTATAATATTCTTATTTCATTATACAACATTTTAATTTTATTATTATTTAATTACTATTTATTAATATTATTATCATTATATAATAAAAATGTTATGAAAAGACCATTTTTATGTTTCTTTTAGAGGCTACGTCAACTAACACAGATAAGATCGGTCAGGACCTTTGATATTTTATATTGAAAGCTGAAAGGAAAGGATGTTTCAAAGTTCATTTTAGTGAGACTTTTTCAGAACTAAAAGTCTAAAGTGACTGGCCTAGAATGCTTGTTCCTGATTCTGAGGAGCGCAAGCAGTGAGTTAACTGCCTTGACGTCGATTTCCTTTTACCTTGCCACCTACCTGCCTGCCAGAACCGTTTCACCCTTTTGGTAGAAAGCACTCCACCTACCACCCTGCACCCCCAACAAGCATTGAGCTGCCAAGTCGACGGCAGCTCCTGGTGTCAAAGTGCCGGCTCATAATTCAGCCCGTGAGAGTTCATGTCTTTCTCGCACGCACTCGACCACCCTTTTCCCCACCTTGTTTATTTTTGCCCTTCTACGATAAGGATGGTCTGGGACTGTTTTTCAATTTGAAAAAATTATTCTCTTGTGGAAAATTTGTCACAAAAATGTAGAAAAAACTAAAAACATTTTTGCAGGAATCTAAAAATAAATTCAATTAACTAGAACAATAATTACACGAAAGTATAACCTTGTTCTATCATGCAAACGAATTTTGTACCCTTATGTATTGTTTTGTGTATTGCTATATTTTATTGTAGTTTGAATTTACCGCAGGAATTTACAAAAAAGCAGAACTGCAAGAATTAACAACTACAAGAATCTATAAGAATTTACAGGTTTTGCAGCATAAAAGTTGTTCTTTTTAGACCTAGGATGACGAATATTTCAAACATCCTGCAAGATTGAAAAAATTGCCGTAAAATCTTCCAGAATCTTTTTTGAACATTCTGGAAGTCTTCTTTAACATTCTCTTAGAATGAGTTCGAGAAAAATCGTTTTTAGTTCTTCTAGAAATTTTGATAAAAATTTTCATTCTTTCGAAACCTTTCAAAATGCTTAAAAAGCTTCTAGATTTTTATGCTGATGCTTGATCTGTAGTTTATTATATTAGAAAGGTTCTTGGTAAAAGTGTGACCTTTTTTAAATTGTAGTTTCTTGTTGAAACTTATATATTACATATCTTACAAAAATGTTCAGTAACATTTTTTCGTTTAATTTTGTAGCTGCTCACAATTAACTACCAGTATTTAGAACATAATTTCAAGTACAGTTTCCCAATATTTCGACTTTTGTGTAAACTTGTATTTTTTTGTGAAGATTTGTAATTCTCTGCAATAATTTACATCAAATTAAAAGTGTTTTGATGACTTCAAATAACCAAATTGAAAAAATAAAAAACCTTGTAATTTCATATAACACTTCGTAGATTTTTACAACAAAGTGAATAAAAACATTAATAAAAAGTTATAAAATTGTTATAATAGTTGAAACTTATACTACATTGTTGCTTTATTACGTTTCTACAAAAAATACGAGAAAAAATTAGCTATTTAATTTATTTTTTTGTTACATTTTTTACATTTTTTTCCACCAGCGTTTTGAAGAAAATTTGATTACGCTAGGCATTAAAGAAGTCTCTCTCATGTAAGAAACGAGTTTTCTGTACATTAATAGTATAACATATTATACATCAGGGGTGTTCAAGAAAGAAGGAAGTCCAAATCTCAACTTGAAATTTTGACTTTTTCCCCTTTTGGGTTAAAAATAGAGGGGTGTAGTAGTTTGTTCGAATTTTCCATGCAAATTGGGACACGCCTGCAACATTGAGTTCTTGGATATTGGTAAAAAATCACAATACATCAAACTGGCTTGATTTCCGTAGAGTATTATAATTAAAAAATTAAGATGGCTCCTTTTTGGAAGAATTTGATTTAGTCGAATATTCGAATAGAGTGTAAATTTAAAATACTAAGTTCAACAAAATTTATGTTTTTTGATTGAGAAAACTCATAAAAAACAAATATTTTATTCAATATATTTATCTTAATTCAATACAATATTTTGAAAAGGCATAGTAAGGTATCTTGAAGGTAAGGTATCTTGCCATACCTTATACGACTATATCCTTAAAAGAACAAAAATTAATGAGGGGCCTGCTCACGCTGTTTTTTAAATACGTGAGCATCATCAATCGCACGAGAAATAATTTTCAATACAAAATAAAAATTTCAAACAATTATTTAATGTTGGGCTTATGTGTTTCAGAAGTTATATAAATATAATTTCCGTAAGGTTCTTGAGAAAATTCAAAAATTGTTTTGAAATTTTCAGATATGTCAAATCCAAATTTCAACAAAAAATTTCACCTTCGGCAAAATATTTGAATTTTCAAACGAAACATTCGAATTCTCAATCAAAAATGGGATAGTTCATATTTAAACCCCAACAGATTTTTATTTGAAATCGAAAATAACTAAATCTATCCAAAGGAGACAAAATTTTCCAACCGAAAAGCTGAATCCTTAACAAACAAGGGTTCATTTTTAACCTGATTTTGAAGCAAAAAGATAAAGTTTCAAACAAAAAGATGATTCCTCAACAAAAGAATATAATAATTGATAATGGAACTAAAAAAGATTTTGATTTTAGATGAAAAAGATAGATTTTTAAACCAGGAAGACGATTTTTTAACAAAAAATCATAGTCTGGCAGCAAAATTTTGAGAACGGAGTTATTTCCTAATATCAAGAAATAATTAAAGTTAAAATTCTCCGTTTTATCAGTGATGTTCAAAAACATTCAGAAATAATTTGTGTCATCAAATAAAATTCATTATTTGGAAATTTTGAATTACTAATTTGATATTACAGAAAATGATCAATCTTCGTTGATAACTGGAGATTAGAAATTTACTACAACTGAGACTATTTATTTTCAAATTTTTTTGGTATATATAGCACCTCGTGTATATTGTAGAAGAAGCCTTATTATTAGAGAATCATTGACAATATAATTTTTTTCTAATAGAATTTAATTTTTTGAATTAAAATTCTTCATTAGGAAATTTCAATTTTCAAAATTTCAGAAAATTCGTGAAACAGGTGAAAAACAGCCACTCCAATTCATGCTGAATTTTTCTGAACAAAAAATCCAAAATCAGTTCAGAATTTCCAGCTACAAGTTATTTTGAACCCCGTTTTTTTTATTTCATCCCACTGTGCACCCCGGCGCTCGCTTCAATAACACTGCGTAGGATTCCCGCTCACGCACGGACGCCTATTTATACCGCGCTCCTGAAGGGCTTAGCCTAAATATTTTATAAATCAAAAACTAAAACTTCGTCTGATTTCTGGAAGGGAAATTTTCGATTTATTATTTTTATTTTTATACAGATATATAAGACAACCTGTAATGTACACACACAGGGTGATCCTGAACCCATCATATTCCTTGTACGTACACATTCCTTGTACAAAACTGAACAAAAAACTACCGTGACAACTACGATCAATAGCTTTTAAACTATCAAGAGTTTTAAAGAACCAATAGCAGCTCGCTATTTCCGGGGGTACATAGCATCTTACGCGAACTCTAGAATTTGAATCGAGGGAATCACTGAGCAAGTGAGGGTGATATGTTTTGAAAACTTCGCGTTGCTTCGAAATTGTTTGTCTCTGGCGAGATATTAGAATTACTGACTTCAAGTGCATCACGTTCTAGAGTTCGCGCAAGATGCTTATGTACGCGCGGGAATAGCGAGCTCCCATTAGTTCTTCACAACTCTCAATAGTTTAAAAACTATTGATCGTACAACATTTTGTCAAGAAATTTTTTTGTTCAGTCTTGTACAAGGAATGTGTATGTAGAAGGAATATGACGAGTTCAGGATTACCCTGTATACATATTACTCTAGCTTAGACCCAATCATTTTAAAATTTCGCGCCATAAGAGATTACCAATCACAGCCAAGCAGACGACTGCCACGTCAGTCGTATGTTTTTGCGACCAAAGATATTATAAACATCACGATTCACTTTTCAGACATCCCTACAAGCATCACGACTCATTTTTCAGACGGCCCTACAGCCTCGTAACTTTCGAATATAATATCGTACATCACTCGTAGGGCTAGACAGGTACTCACATGGAGTTCAATGTTCGCAAAGATGACCTGAAAAACCGTCATCCATGGTTTTAAAACTCGTCCTGCAAACATTGATCTCCCTGTAAAGACCCATCTAATGCTACTTGTGATGAAATATACCATTATTATAAGTGCATAAAGGCCAGCAGAATGTTTAGTTCTGTAAGTATGAGAAACATTGTGAGTGGGCGAAGCCCTCGTAGTTTTTATTATGAATAAGAGAACTAAAATCTGACTTACGGAGTATTTCAGAGTGAAGTAAGATCGAGAAAAGGCTAAAACGTCGATATATGCATGTTATAGAGGTCACGAAGCTCAGAGTGGGTTAGATGTAATATCATGGTATGTATCGAAACCCGAGGGATTTTGGTGATCACGCACGGACGCGCGATTCAGTATATCTATGCCACGAATCCGAAGTGTCGAAGAATCCGATAGTTCGGTGTCATACATATCCGATTCCGGAAAATCGTGAATTCGTCCCGCTTTTTATCAGGGTCAAATATTTTTCCAACTCAAACTCCGCAGCATTTATTTCGCATTTTTTTTTGCAGAAAACCACAAAATACAACTAATAATTTACTTTTTGCAAATACTTTGTCTTAGGAATAAATCAAGATAGGAAGCCGTTTAATGTCTACAAATGTGCAGTTTTTTAAAGCGAGTGCAGTTCAATGTATTAATTCATAATTAATATATTATTACGCCAGAAACATAATTTGAAATAATTCTGACTTTATTCAGTATTGGCAAGTGGGCGGCAGAGTGGGTCAAGTAGTAAAAAAAGTACCCATTCGATGGTAATACTAACTCAGTTAGTATTACCTATCTTTTGTCTATCTTAATTTGTTTTAAAGAATATTGTATATTTACAATAGAGAGAATACATATATATATATATATATATATATATAATATTCAATATGTAATAATAATAATTGAATATCAAGAGTATTTGAGCAATTCCATATCAAATCGTTTGAGGAATTTTAGATATTGTATGTAAATTTGATAAAAATTCCAGTATCCGTTCTCTTGAGTGCTCAAAGAGCAACCCTACAATCATTTTTCAAAAATTTCGAAAACTTAGAAGATATTCAAAACTAAACATTTCGGTGCTTTTTATTAACGTCCCTAACTTTGGTGATGTTAACCCTATCAAGGGGGATTTCTTTTAATAATTCGTTATTCGATTTTCTTGCATTTTTTATGGAAAGCTTACAATATCCTCTAAATGCCCTGTGAATATTAAAAGAGCATCCCCCTTAGTTTTCGAGAAATAATTAAGAACTCAGAATAAATTGAGTTGCTCATTTGTGAAAAAAATCCCTGTCCAAAGTGAATTATATATTATTTCAGAATTCGGAAAAATGTCTTGCATTGAAGAATGTTTAAAAATATTTGTGAATTTTTTTCATATTTTTCCTAACGTCGACTTCGTTCCAGGAATAGGTGAAAGTTGACGCTTGAAAACGAAGGCCGAAAAACCCTGTTTTAAGATGCTTTGCCCTCTAACTATAAACAACAATTTTTTAGGATAGAAGTGATCATATCGTTGAATTTTTGGAGAGAATAGAAAAGATTCAACAAAATAGTTGAATCCTCAACTAAAAAAGATTCATTTTTAAACAGTTCTACTTTCAAGCAAAAAACATTAAATATTTTACAAAAGAGACGTCTTATTTTCTACAAAAAAGTTAACTTTCTCAACCAAAAGATATTAATTTATACGTAACAAAAAAGTTAATTCCCAACAAAAAAAATAAATCTTCAACCAAATGCATGAATTTTCTATGAAGAAGATTAGTTTTCTACAAAAAGAGATCAAGTAATATATTTTCATGCAAAAAATGATTTTTCAACAGAGCAGTACAACTCTTCACCCAGTAGCCGTATTTTCAACCAAAAAAGATGAATTCCCAATAAAAAATGTAACAGTTGATATTTTAACCTAGAAGCATTTCAATTTTAAAACAAAAACAGTTGAATTTATAAAATAAATTTAGAAAATAGTTGAATCCTCAACTAAAAAGTTTATTTATTTAAAATAAAATAAAATAATAGAATAAAGTAAAATAGAATTCTTTTGTGACTTTTAAAAAATTGAGTCAAAACGTTGAGAACAGAATATTATTGCCTTTATTAACAAAGAATCACTTACAATTACAAGTTTTTTTTTAAAATAATTTTTTAGCATCAAGATTCCTCATTTGGAAATCACGCTTCACAAAATTCTCGAAAATTCAAGAGAACACACTGAAACTGTCCCTTGAAGTCATATCCACGCATTATACAACCAATCAGATAGTGAACAACAATGAGTGCAAGATTATATATTACATTATTAAGATACAGTTATTAAATTTTATATAGACAAAGCAATGTTAAATCATTGAAAAGGTAACGTGATAGCTCTCACGTTTTGCTCAAACATGGAAGAATGGAAGTGAAAGGTCCATGATTGAACCGTTACAAAAAATGAAAATAAGGGTAAAATAATATTCAAATAATTATTTTTTCTTACTATGGAAATATCATTAAAGTATGGAATCATAATTTTGCAAATCTTTATATTCTTGCTTCCGTACCAAAAATTTAGATTTGCAAAACACTTCTGAAAGTGCTCCCATAAACGATTTTAATTGCAATATGCCAAGAACGCTTTGAAGTCCAAATTGAACGAAAAACATGAACGGAGGTAAAATTCTTATCGATAGATAAACGTTTATTTTTCAGCCTGCTGGCCTTAAAAAATTGACATTCCATTTCCACAGAATTTTCTTAAAACTAAACCTTGAAAACTAACATCCATCCATAAATTATCTCAAAGACCGCACGCTCTTATCGCCTTGCCCTCTTCACTTCTCCTCGCCGCGCTTGCATTTCCCTACTTTCTCGCATTGCCTCGCATTGTCAACCTCTGCTTTCGCGGCCAATACTACTTATCTACTCATACTGCAATAATACTTATCTACTGTTTACAATATTTACAGATTACTTATATCTAATTCCTCTCCTATTTAAAAATCTTTCCTTCCCCATTCCTCTTCCTCCTTCCTTCTCTTCTCCTCCATCTTACCCAATACTCCCAAGACCCATGTTACTGCACTTATGTCCCCCTTTTCATGCATCAATACCTCCATACTTATCCCACTCTTTTCCACCTCTACGCACTCCACCAACCAGTGTTCCACTCTTGTATTCCCCATCCTACACAGTTTACACATCCTCTTCACCCGAGAGAGCCAGAACCTATTGAAACCCTCCATGCACCCACATCTCATTCTCGCTATAGGCTCCTGACTTCCTTCCTCTCCCTTCTCAATTGAATATTGCGTTGTTGCCTTTGGCATAATCAACACATAGTTCCCCTCAAACCTTGACTCTCTCATTCTCTCTTCCCCTTCTGTCCTCTCTCTCTCCAAGCTGTTTTTCCTGACCAAATCATCTACGTTCTTTCTTTTCTCGTGCATCCTTCTCACTTCATGCATTTGCAGTCCATTCGTTCTAAAGTTCCTTTCCCTCTCAACCTCCATCTTCCTATCCCCTCTCCTGTTCTCCTTCTCTCATCAACACTCCTTAACCAGCCTACTTCCTCCCTCTTCAGAATATTTCTCCTCATATTCATACGCCTGACTCCCCGCTAGAATTCCTACACTCGTTCTCCCCGTCTCCCCCCTGGCAATATAATTAGGCGTGTTCCTTGTCAACCCCCGGGGGCACTTTACGTACCTCTCCTGCGTTCTATTTACCTCTTCACTTTCCTCCCACCCCCACACCTCTACTTCATACCTCTTTTCTGTACACCATAACCTTGGACTTTTCCGCATTCAGCTCTAACCCTTCTTATCCAGGTATCTTCTCAACCTCTTTATTATCTCCTTTAAGGCCCCCTCGCTTCTTGCCAGCAACACTATCTCATCTGCATACGCTAGTGATCGAATTCTAACCCCTCCTATCCTGACTCCACCTACCAACTCGGCCTCCAGCTTACTTTCCATATCCGCAATTAAAATCGCAAGAAGCATTGGGCTAAGCGAGCACTCTTGCTTTAGACCCCTATCCATCCATAATTCCTCCGAAATCCCCTTCCCTCTGCTTACCTCATCTTCGGTCTCTTCATATATCTCTCTTACCCTCTCGATCAGGCCTTTCTTTACTCCCCTATCCTCCATCGCCTTCCACAACCTCCCCCTATCCACCGAAGGAAACGCGCTTTTAAGATCCACAAAAAACGCGTACACTCTCGTCCCCTTCTTCGCTAATTCCCTATCCACCACGTGCTGCAGAACTTAGATATTGTCGATAGTACTCCTACCCGCCCTAAAGCCCGCCCAGGCCTATACGACTGTGTGTAAAAGAAATGGCGAAATTCAGCGCCACCTACCAGCATTTTAGTAACTAAGGCTCTGTGAGCATGTATGAGTGCGCATGTATGTATACATTGATGGTTTGAGTGTGTTTAATTGAATTGTTCAGTCAAGATGAATTGAATAATTAATGCAAAATCCAGGATATACTAAACAGAAAATATGTAAAAATGATTTCACATATCTTTTTCGTACTTTCTGTGTGTTAATTTCAGAATTTATCATCAATTCTTTAATTTATTTTCGATTAGAAATTTTATTCATACTTTCAAAAAGCAATTCTTGTGAAGGACACCTCACGCATATTTTGCAAATTGAAATTGATTTGGTATAATCCACTATTTATTCACTCAACTCTGTATTTCTGTTTGAAAAAATTGCAAAAAAAATTAGGTTTTGAAAATATGCGTATATTATAGGTATATTTTGCCTGACTTTCTTTTTGAAAATGTCATTAAGATTTGTAGTCGACAATAAATTGAAGGGTAGATGCAAGATTCTGTAAATATCACACTGGAAATACAGAAAAAATGTATGTAATTATTTCGACATATTTTATGCTTAATATTTCTTGGATTTTGCATTGATTATTTAATGTATCTTGAATTAAAAATTTAATTCCACATATTCAAAACAAACATAACAAACATAGCCTCACTGTTATGACTGCGCAATCCTCTTGCCTCTCTACGTCCCTCATCGCCAAACAATTTGCGCCATCTACCACCACTTTTCGAACTAATCTGCCGCCCCTCTGTGCCCTGCCTAAGTCCACTCTTCGGCCATTTCTATTCACGCAGTGTTATAGGCCTGAGCCCGCCTGCATCTCCGGCAATATTCTTTTCCCCTCGACATCCTTCCGCAGTCTCTCTGCCACCACCATCACGTATACTTTATACGCCGTATTCATTAGCGTTATCCCTTTATAATTTTCCTGTCTATCCCTATTTTTTTTTATACAGTGGCACTATCAACGTTTTTCTTCACCCTCCTGGGAATCCCTCCCCCTTCCATACTTTCTTCAATACCTCCAACAGCCTCACCCTAACCTCTTGTGTACCAAACAGCCATGCTTCGTTCTCTACCCTGTCCGGCCCTGCTGCTTTTGACTTCTCGCTAACCACCGCACTACGCTTCCTAAATCTATTTATTATCTTCTAGACGTCCCCCTCTGTCTTAACATTTCCTAGCTCCTCTCCTAGACCTTTCTCCTTTTCCTGTTCTTTCTTCTTACACGTCAATCTAAACCCCTTTCTCATTGCAACGTACTGTCTCCTCTCCGCATTACCCTCTTCTCACTTCTTGTACTTCCTCTTCGCCTTGCTTTTCATCTTCTTACATTCCCTATCCCACGACGTCTTCACAATTCCTTTCTTCTTCTTTCTAAATACCTACTTTTGCACACACCCTTTCACCTTCTCTTTCAGATCCTACCATATTTCTTCCCCCAACTCTCCTTCAAAGCGTACCTTTCCTAGCTGCTTCTGATAATTCTATATCGCCTCCCTCGTCTAGGTCACCATCTCCCCTATCGAGATTTTTTCCCCACCTTTTCTTCCACTACCCTCCCCTCTCATCCACCGACTTGATGGCTGATGGTCTGATTCCTCCCTTCCCTCTACTGCGAATTTTTCCGTCCCCTCCCATAAAGATCGCCACCCAGTACCACCATACCCTCCTCTCTTTCACCTAGCAAGTCTTCCACCCTTTCTTTAATTCATTCCATCCCATCCTTATTATACACTGTCACAAACTTACACGCTACCACTCCTATTTTTACTTCTCTCAGTTGCACTCCCTCTCCCTCTTTCTCTCCATGAACTTCTTCCTCTAATCCATCGCTAACCCCCGTTATAATTCCCCCACTAGCCCTACCTTTCTTCTTCACTCTGACCGCCTCCTGGAGTCTCCACCCATACCCCTTGGCAGCTTTGTCTCTATTCTATACCATTCCTTTCTTTCTACCCATGTTTCTACCTGTCCCACAACATCAAATTCCTGGATATACGTCTAGAACTCCTCATCGAAAACACTTCTGAAAGTGTTTCCATGATCGATTGTAATTGCAATAAGCCAAGAATGCTCTGAAGCCCAAATTCAAAGAGAAGCATGATCAAAGGTGAAATTCTTATATGGCAAATGTCTTTGAATTCGATATTTTTATAATGCTTCGTTTATAATACGAGACTCAAGTAAGTACATAAAGTAGAGGACTCCTATAATACAAGAGCATTGCCACTCAAACGAATGGTTAGTAAAGTACATGAAATGTTGCAGGTAGCTGAAGTGCAACAAGAACAGGTAAACCCTAAAAAGGTGACATTTATGAAACATGCCTTCATTGCGAAACGGCACATGTTGTAAAAGGCTTGCTGTTGAGTAGCGCTATGAGCACGTACATAGAGAAAATTTATTGGGGAAAGATTCCGCAAAATTTGTGTGAAGCTGTGACATAGAGGTATCTGGGAAAACTTTCAATGCACTCTCAGTGCATTGGTTGCATCAGGTTGCGTCATGCTTTTAAATCCAATAGAAAAGATTTATATGGCCCTTCCTGTTTATGTTCGGACCGAGCAAATGTTGTGTTCGACTTAAGTGAAGATCATTTAGGACCAGAACCGAAAGCACACCTAAATGAAAATTTAGTGTATCTAATAAACAAAAAACAGTTTTAAATGACCAAAATGACATTAGAATTTTTCCAAATGCCTCTAACTCCCAGCTTTACGAATAGGCAAGCGAAATTTACATAAGCCATAAAATCAAAAACAAAACCAAAATGTGTACAGTGGATAATTAACATTATTTTCTGAACAACCTTTCATCATTTGGTTGAAAATTCTATTATTTGGTTGAATGTTCCACAATTTTGTTGAAATGCTTTCCTTTTTGTTGAAAATTCAACTGTGTTTTTTTTAAACTCCATTATTTGGTTCCAAATTAAATTTGTCGTTGATAATTCTTATTTTCAGGTTAAAATTTAACTGCTTTGTAGTATATTCGCTTTCCTGGCTTAAAAACTCCACAGCTTGATTGAAGTATTCTCACTTTCTTGACTAAAAAGTCGTTTTGGTTAAAAATGAATTTTTTCAAACTAAAACTCCAACGTATACATTTTTAGTTGAGAATTTACGCGTATTGTTAAAAATTCGTTCTTTTTGGTGGAAAATAGGACATTAATCTTTTTGAATGAAATGTTATGTTTTTTTGATGAAAATGCTATATTTCCGTTAAAAATTGATCTGTCTTTGTTAAAACTTCAACTATTTGGTAGAAAATTAGTGTTCTGGTTGAAAATTCTTCTTTTTCGTTTTAAATGTTATTATTTGATTGAAAATTAAATTGTTTTGTTAAGAATTCAACAATTTTGGTAAAAGGTCATCCTTTTTGTGAAAAATTCAACTGTTTTGTGGAAAATTCATCTTTCCTATTTTGAAATTGAACTATTCCCTCAGAAAATTCAACTATATGGTTCGAAATTAACACTTTCGTTGCAATTTCGAACCTGTTTTTTAGAAAATTTGTCCTTTCTGGTTACACATGTAATTGTTTGGTTGAAAATTCAACCACTTGGCTAAAGTTCGAACAACTTTGTTAAAAGTGCTTTTGTTCACTTGAAGATACATAGTTTAAGTTGAAATTCTTCTTTGGATTGAAATTCAACTAATTTGTTGACAATGCATTTTCCTGTTGCGTTGTAAATTAATTTTGTTTACTGAAAAATTATCCACTCTATTTCCTGGTAAAAACTGATCTCTGTCAGTTCAAAATGCATCTTCTTGAAAATTCTTTTGATTTTGATTGAAACTTAATCTTTTTGGTCAAAATTTGATGATTTTTTATTAAAATGTTCTACTTTTTGGTGGAAAATTTATCTGTTTTGCTTAAGAAACCAAAAATTTTGTAACAAATTCGTAATAAATTTGACTACTCAGTTGAAAATTGCTGCTTTTAGAAAATTCGTCTTCTCGCTAAAAATTCATCTTTTATATTGTAAATTTTATTATTTCATTAAAAACTTGATTTTCTTGTTGGAAGGGAGTTAGGAAATTCACCTTTTTTGGTCGGAAATGCAATGATTCAGTTGAAAATTCAACTACTTGTTTGTTGAAAATCCAGTAGATTTCAATTTAGATTTATTTCTTACATGATTATTCTTTTTGGATATTCTTGTAATTAAAAATGCCGTATTTTTACTTTGAATGTTTTTAATTGAAAGTGGTTCAAGTCGATTGGAATATATTACCCGCATTTATTTCATTTAAAACAATTTATGTCCCTATTTTCGTTGATGGATCTCCTTATTTTCCCGGTTTTTATAGCATGTTTGAAGCCTTTCCTGGGACAGTTAAAAATATGCGTTCTTGGCTTTTCCTTGTTAAATTCTTTTGGTCGTGGGGGATAGGGGTTGACGTAAAAAACGTGTATAGTTGGAAATTCAAAACATTTTCTGCCCTGAATGAAATTTCTGCACCCTCGAATAATGGTAAAAGGTAAAGGCTCCCCATTGACAAATAATTTTTTGTAGTACAGAAGCCATGCTAATTAAAATAAACTTTCCACTTTAGAATTTGAACCCTCAAAGATGAATTTCAATCTCTTCAAATGTAATTCCTGCAGCAGCATTCATGAATTAAATATCACTCTCGTTCGAGTCTGGGGAATGAATTGATCATAAAATGCTAAAGAGTGCTCAGAATATTCGAATATTTGCCGTAATTTTTACTTAGTACCAAACTCGATAAAAAAAAGTTTGCAAAAAGATACCATTCGGGAAAAGAAAGTTTATTTTCATTTTTACGAACGGTAAAAAAGCTTTGCTCTCAGTTCCTGGGTGCCTGATAAATTCCAATTACTTTATTTCGCAAATGTTTATTATACGGGACGATTTTTTCTTTAGTACGGATCCCCAATGGCACTTCTGTTACAATGCGGCCTTTCTTGCCTTTCGATTCCCCCTTTAACCCCTTCACCAGCTAGACGACCTAACGCTATTTTACGGTCGGCCGTTTCGCGCTTAATCACCGCATCACGCCCGAGGTACACATATACGTCCTAGCGTTTTCCGATAACTTCGATATTATAAAATATTACAGCTCCTGGTTTGATTAGTCGCGACCATATATGGCTACGTTTGCGGCCAGCGTACCCCCTATTTCCCCCGATACTTCCATCCGGAACCCACCAACCTTGTTGGGTTAATATGTAGTACATATGTGTGTACTTACCTTCGCTCCCTGGGTGCATCCATTAGGAAGAGAATGTGAGTCAAGGCGAAATTACTTTATCAAAAATGAACAAGTCTCGAATATATATGTGTTCAGCGTATGGTCAGAAAAGTTCGACATTTTTCTGTTTAACAGATTTTCGATGTTTGTTTGCGCGATGGAAACATGCACCAGCTTTGTGGAGAAGTCATTGGTTGATTAAATTCTGCACGGTATTTATTTAGAATAATTGGAAAGCTTTCTTTCCAAATATTTTGAAAATTAAAAACATTTTTTTCATGTTTTCATAACCCCGAAATGAAACATTTATAGTATCGGTCGGGTGCCCGTCCGTCCGTCGTAGTTTTTTCTTCAGGACACTCTCATCCTTGAACTGCTCCTTTCAAACCGTAACTATTTTTGGAATCAACCTGACCCAGAGGACTTTAATTATTTTCCGGGCCACCTTATCCCACGGGACCCCTTCTATCCTCGAAACCCTCCTTTCCCCACGAGGCTAGGGCTTGCTATTAACCGTTGCAATTAATGTCATTGTCAATTTACAGGTGATTTTATTGATCTTTATTAAGGGCTGCTACTTTACTTTGTTAGGGGATGTTATTATCCATTGGTAAAGGTTGTTTTTTACCGTTGCTGAGGGTTGTCATTGTCCGTTTCTAAGGATTTCTTATTTTCCGTTGCTAAAGAGTTGTATTGATTGTTGCTAAAGGATGTTATAGTCTGATTCTATGGGATGTTATTGACCGCTGCTAGGAAGCTATATTGATCGTTGCTGAAGGTTTTTATTGTCCGTCTCTAGAGAGTTATGTTGATTGTTATCGACCTTTGTTAGGGGTCTTAATGAACTGCTGCTAAGAAATATTTTATTTGCTAAGGGTTGTTATTGTCCATTGCTATCAGCTTTTGATAAGGGTAATTATTTACTGTTGCTAAGGACACGTGTTAATCGCTGCTACAGTTCTTTATTGACCGTTTATGAAGTTTATTATTTCTATTGATTGTTTTTAATGAATATTATTAGTCATTGCTACATTTTGTTTTTCACTTTTGCCATATGATGTTACTGGCGGTTACTACAAGGTTATTATTAATATATAACAATATATAATAATGGTGATACCACGCTGAAAACACCAGTTCTCGTAAGATCATTGAAGTTAAGCAGTGTTGGGCGCGGTTACTACTTGGATGGGTGGCCATTCGGGAATACTGCGTGCTGTTGGCCCGTCGTGGGTATGGTAAGCCCACACCATTAGTACTATTAATAAATAATCCACCTAGAAACACTACCCGAATCGGGTAGTGTCACGCCTACCCCGAAAGGGAAATAGCTTAATCGTATAAAAAAAATCTAGGAGATGTTTGTGACCGTTAAGGTTTGTTACTTACCGTAGTGAGAGAGTTTTTATCGTTCGTTGCTAGGTAGTTTATTGTCCGTTGCTGGGAGTTATTATTGTCTGTTTTTAGGAAGCTGTATTCATCATTGCTAAGACTTGTTATTCTTAACTATTAGTAGATATTATTAACCATGTCTAATAATTGTTATTGTCTGTTTCTAATGAATGCCATTGAGTATTTCTGAAGGCTGATGTTAACCGTTGCTAAAGATTGTTGTAGCCCACTATTAAGGATTTGTGTTGATTGTTGCTAAGGGTTTTTATTAACAGATTCTAGAAGATATTATTGACCGTTGCTAATAGTGGTTTCTTATCGATGCTAAGGTTTATTATTGTTCATTGCTGAAAAGTTGTTATTATTCGATTTCTAGAAATTTGTCAATATGCGTTGCTGGGGAGTTGTATTAATCATTCAGTTATTTTCATTTGCTAGAGGATGCTATTAGTCTTTGCTAAACGTTCTTGATTTCTGTTTCCAGGGAGTGTTATAAGCCATTGCTAAGCTTTGTTAATAATCGTTGTCATAATTTTGTATGAATCGTTGTCATGGGTTGCTATTGTCTGTTGCTACGGGATTTTATTAGCCATTATTGAAGTTTGTTACTGATCATTTCTAGGGAGTTGTATCGGTCATTGCTAAGTGTTGTTATTAACTGTTTCTAGAGGGACGTTATTTATCGTTGCTGAGGGTTCTTTTTTCCGTTGCTTAGGGTCATTATTATCTATTGCTGGAAAGTCGTTATTATCCGTTGCTGTAAGGTTGTATTGATTGTTCCTTAGGGTTGTTATTGTCCGTTGTTAGGTCGTTGTATTGATTATTGCTAAGGCTTGTTATGAACTGTTTATAGGGAATGTTATTAACCGTTGCTAAGGACAGTTGTTGACTGTTTCTAAGAGTTTCTATGAAGTTGTTATTTTCAGTCACTGTGTTATTGTATTATTTGTTTGAAAGGATTTTCATTATCGGTTACTGCTTCATTCTATGAGCCGCTGCGACGGGTTGTTATTATGAGTTTCATTGATTATTGTTAAGATCGGTTAGTGACTACAATTTGTGGCCTCAGGGACCGATCCTAAAGATTGTCACTGACCGTTGATAAGGAAAGTAAGAGAAGGAGTATTAGGGGGAGGAAGAAGATTTTAAAAACTTAATTAAAATCTGAATAGGCTGATGCACACTTTTTCAGGCGAGTGGCGTGAGGGTGGTAATTCACCGATGCTAGTGGATGTTATTGGCCTCGCAGAAGGGATTTTATTGATCGTCTCTAATCTTCTGAGGGTTATAATAAAAATAGCCTATTGCTTAGGAGTTTTAGTAATCGTTGCCAAAGGTTATTATTGTCCGTTTCTGAAATGTTGTATTGATGGTTGCTAAGGGGAGTGAAAGAACGAGTGACCGGGGGAACGGAAGATTTTAACGACCTAATTAACCACTTAATAGGCTGCGAAAGAATTTTTTGTAGGCAAATGCCACATACTTTGACTAATTTCTGTGAATAGTACTCACATATCTGGTTTTCAATAATTTCAATAAATGAATTATTAAAAATAATGTCACGTATCTCGCGATTGATTTTACCAGGAAGCGAAGTGAACCGTCTCGTTTATTCCTCTTCTCGATGCAAATGAACCATGAGATTTTCCCGGGATATAAAATACTCGGAAAGAAAAAAAAGGGTTATCATTGTTGCAGGCAAAAGTGAATCTGTCTGTGTTGTGTGCCGAATTTAAACGGGTATGCGGTAAATTCACCATTGCTGCCATCGGGACTATCGAGAAAAGCTCAAACTCAAAGAAAATCCCGACCGTGTCGGAAGAGCTTTCGACTTTTTGATTAACCGCTTTTGCCGCCGGAGGCTTCCTCCATTTACCCTCTCTCTAGTATCCCTTTCTCTCACCTGACACTTTTTTTCTTTTTCCTCGTTGGCATAGTTGGCATACTGCGAAAGTGGTGGAAGGTTTGCCGCTTCCCCATGAATAACTCAAGGCACCGGCGTCTGTACGCCACTACAGGTACACGAGCTATTCGTGCCCTTGTCCGCATATTTCAAGCATGGACAATAAGTAGGGTACTGGACATCGTGCATTTATAAACACGTAATGTCGATTAATCGTCTAGGCCATAATTCTAATTTTGTTGCCTTCGACCCTTGCCTTTTGACCTGTGACAATAAAGCTTTGACCTCCGACCTATTACAGGACCTCTTACTTCTCAACTTTGACCTTTGGCATCTCGCTTTTGACCTCTGACTTTTTAATCATAACAGGGTAGCTACTGTGTCATGAATCCGGGAAATGATTGGGAACTTTTTGAAACAGGGAAAACCGGGAAATCACAGTCGATTTATTTTTCGACAGAGAATTTCATAAATTTTGTGACAAAAAAATTTATCATTTTTCTTAAATGATAAGTTCAATCAATAACTTTTGAATTATAAAATCATTCAATTTAGAATGCGTAGGGGAGACCATCCCGCAGTGGATGATGAGTCTACAGTAGATAATCATTAATTTGAAATACCAATTCATGTAAAATAATAAATTTAATTAAATTAATAGTTGGTGCACTACTCAATAAGCAGTCGCGGACAATGGTCCAGGCATGGTCCAGAAGAAAAAAAAACCCAAATCAAGGCGTTAACAACCGTGCCGATGACTGCGTGGTACCAGGGTGTGGTGTTCCATACGGTGTCTCTAGGATACCAGGGCACCTCCTAGAGTATGCAGACCTTACCCCCGCATGCGGGGCTCTGCCGGAGTGAACCCACACTTCCCTAGCTACTCGTGGGAACAAGATGGCGGCAAATCAAAATTTAAACAGAAGTGTGTGCGAGGTGTTGGGCGGTCTGCTGGACGTGACGGAAGAGCTTGACGTTTGGCTTAAAGAATACAATGACAAGTCGAAAAACATCGTCAAAAAGATGCAGGATTTCTGGAATACCAAGAGAAACATGCTCATGCCAATCAGACAAGGGGTAAACGAACTGGAAAATCTGACGAAGGCAGTGAGTGACACTCCACTCCCCAGCATGGGAAGTTAGAGGGAGCCTCCCCTGAGCCCCATTGAGGCTAGTGAGTCAGAGCCGAAGAAGAAAAAAGCGAAGACACGCAACGCTGCAGCGAAAGCGACTTCCACACCAACGAAGAAATAAGAAACCGCTACAGCGTCAACACGGACGATGAACGCAAAGAAGACGAGGCGGAGAAGAGCTCGACCCGACGCGGTTCTCATCAAACCGGCCGAGGGTCTGAGCAAACAAGAAACGGAGAGGTCCTTGTGGAGCTCGGACCTAAAAAAAAGGGCACAGCTGAATTTTCGGCTGCCGTTAGGAGGCGGTTGGCGAAGGGGGTAACGTGCGCGAGCTCGTCCCCCGCAACGAGATCGAGATTTTGGACCAGAATCCAAGCAGTGATGCCGAGGAACTCGAAGCGGCTGTAAGAAGCCACTTCGATACCCAATGGGTTGGAGAGGTTAAGGTCAGCCTCACTAAAAGACCCTTAAGAGGCAATCTGAAGGCTTTCGTGTAGCTGCCAGAAGAATTGGCCGCAAGGTTGGTACGCACAGAACACCTGAAGGTGGGGTGGGTGTCCTGTCGCGTACACAAGAAGACGGAAAGGGTTCGGTGCTATCGCTGCCTAGGCTTCGGCCATATGGCAGCCGGTTGTGATGACCCAGACCGTACGAAGGCCTGCTGGAGATGTGGCAAGGAGGGCCTTAGGGCTGCGGCTTGTGAAAGTACGCCGCAGTGCCACCTCTGCGCCACAATCGGAGATAAGCCCCGGACAATGAGCAGGAAGAGGATGTGAGTTTAGTGGGTATTACCATCTTCCAAGTTCAGATCTACACTCAGTGCGTAAATGCATTCTCACCTCCTCTAAAAAAAAAAAAAAAAAAAAAAAAAAAAAAAAAAAAAAAAAAAAAAACTGTAGGCTAATTTTCTACTCAAGGGTGGTCTCCCCTAACTCTAAAATCATTTACATTAAATATTTCCATTCGACACATTTTCCTATAATACTTTCTCGCAAGGGCAGTTTTCAATTTTCCTTGGAAGTCGCTTCCGTTCCTTTCGTCAAACACATTTTTTTCTAATACCTTATTTATTTTGCAGAGTCTTTTTCAAATACTACATATTAATAATAATATAATAATAAATGCCAACGGCAATACCACGCTGAAAACACCACTTCCCGTAAGATCACTGAAGTTAAGCAGCGTTGGGCGCGGTTAGTACTTGGATGGGTGACCGTTCGGGGAATAATGCGTGGTGTTGGCCCGTCGTGGGTGTGATGGACCCACACTGGTAGTATTTATCCACCTAGAAACACTAACCGAATCGGGTAGTGAGGCAATGAACTTTCGAGTTCGAAATGCTAAT
>CAKNXH010000254.1:373027-427618 GCA_932178445.1 Andricus quercusramuli | reverse complement strand
ATTAGCATTTCGAACTCGAAAGTTCATTGCCTCACTACCCGATTCGGGTAGTGTTTCTAGGTGGATAAATACTACCGTGTGGGTCCACCACACCCACGACGGTTCAACAACACGCAGTATTCCCCGAATGGTCACCCATCCAAGTACTAACCGCGCCCAACACTGCTTAACTTCAGTGATCTAACGGGAACTGGTGTTTTCAGCGTGGTATCGCCGTTGACGAAATATAATGTATGAATAAATATATATCCGATTAATAATTTAAGATTATCCGACTTATTTTTTGACAATATAAAGCCGATTCGATTCTGCCCCACTGTTCACCCTAGTGAATAAACCCTGTCAAGAATCGATTAAAAAATGTTGTATCGTGATAGCAAAGGTGGAATATTCATACGTAGATAGTAGCTGAGGGCAATCAGTAGTTAGGGCCATTATTGAGTCAGCCACGATCCATTATATGCAAATAAGTCAACGATCTCTCTTCGTGTTTAAACGCTCCCCTTCCTCTTGCGTTTCCAACCCCTCCACGACGTTCATCTCGCTTATTCTCGAGGTGGAATCGCAAGACTTCAAAGCTCGAGGCTCGTCTTAATTACTGCTGTCTCGAGTCAATCTCAATGGTAATTAACGGGCGTGCGCTAACCTAGAATGATATTGTCTATGTATTTCGCGCCTCCTCCCCATTCTGTCCCAACTAAATCACTTCTCATCTCTTTACCTTTCGTTGTTTCTTCCAGCTACTGAGGCTCAAGAACCCTCCGTGTTCTTGATAAATGAAGAAATTTAGAGAGGTTTACATGACGGGAGAGCATGCGAGCAGGAAGAAAGAAACAGGAAAAGCATCTTTGAGGAAGGGCGTATATTGAAGAAGAAACACTAGTACCTGTCGATATTTACCAGAATTCTGTGTCGAGGCTTCGGTTTCTTCAAAAACTGTGCGGATACACTATCGACGGATAGTATCAGACCACTATCTCAAACTGAACCACAGAAATTACCACGGCTCGAATCAGTATTTTGAATTATCGCTGGTGAACCAGTGATTTTCCTACTTTTACTGGGTGAATAACTCAGTGACTCAACTCCGACAGCGTTATTGAATATACCAGTGACGCCAAACGATATATTCAACCAGTAATAAAACGCTCCACGCGGCTAAGACATGAATCTCTACTCGTTTGGTACGCGCGTGCCACTGGTCGGGGGAAAACCCTTTCCAGTGAAAACGAACTTTATTGTGTACTAGAGTTTGTGTTAGAAATATTTAGGGTCTGGGGGCAATAAGCAGGAGATATAATATCTTTCGCTTGAAAGTGGGAAGGCCCCTGGCCACTCAGGTTTGACTTTGAGCAACGTGACACGTTGACGTAATGACGGGCCTTCTGCCAGTCAGTCACTGAGTGAATCAGTGAAATCTTACTGAGTGAATCAGTAACATCTCACTGATTGTCAGTAACGCACTTCTGTTTGTTTCAACCAATGAGTTTCATGAGTTCATTTCAAGAGAGTAAGGATGTGCTTCCAGAAAACGGGTTTGTCGAAAGATAGGAATTAAGCATACGGTAGGAAAGGGTTCGTTGACGCAGCTTAAAGAAGAAGTAAATTTCAAAGAAAATTATTAATCGAAAATAAATGAAAGAGTGATTTTTCGGCTATTTTATACCCCCCCCCCCCCCCACACACACACAGACACACACTTACACCGCAACGGAACGTAGCCACTAATCTGTCAACCGTGGTTCGAAGGGGAAATGGATGATTTTTTACGTAAATAGGGGAATAATAAAAAAAAAAATTCTTTTGAATAAAATTAATTTTGATAACATATTGAATTCAATATAAACTTTTAAGCAGAAGAAAATTTTTTTTTTTAAATAGTTTAACTTCAAACCAAGTACTTAAATGTTCAAACTAAAGACGAAATTTTTAGAAGACAGTTCAATTTTTAACAGAAATATCAATTTTAAATTAAGAAAGATGAATTTTCATCGAAAGCAAAAGACGATTCTATTATAAGAGGTGAATTTTCTATTCACGAAGGTAAGCTTTAGATAACAAAGTTAAATTTTTGATAAAAAAGTTGACATTACTAATATTTTCAACGCAAATGATTAAATTTGAACCCAATAGTTGAATTTTTAGGAGAACTCTTATCGTACAAAGATGCATTTTCTACCAAGAAGATTCATTCTCTATTGGAAGGGAGAGGAATGCTTAATCCAAAATGACGAATTTTCAAAAAAGCAGTTGAATTTTCGACCAAAAAAGATGGCAAAGAAAGATGAATTTTCAACACAACGGTTGAATTTTTAAGTGAAAAAAACATGAATTGTCAACTAAAAATGAAATAGTTGAATTTTTAGTTCGAAGAATTAATTTTCAACAAAACGAAAAACAAATTCTTATCCATTCAGAGTTAAAAAAAAATAATTTTTGTGAAAATTGTTGAACCTTCAACAAAAAAGATTAATTCTGAACGCAGAAGATTAATTTTCCACCCAAAAAGACAAATTTGAATGCATGCTTTTTTCTCAAAATTGTTTGCATTTTCAACCTGAAAATATTAGTTCAAATGTTGAAGTGATGAACACTGAGCCAAAAAAATATAGATTTTAATTCAGAAGTTCAACTTACAAGCCACAAACGATAAATTCTCAATGGAAAATTTAATCCACGGAAAAAATTTTTCTGTCAAAAGTCACAAACTTGCAGTTAGGTTTCGGATAAGCGAAAAAAAGAAATATTGTACCTAATTTCTATTAGAAATGTGTGGACTTTCAAATTTTTTTACGAACAGTTCGAAATTTCTTATGAACAGATCCTGAAAATTTCAGGCTTAAATATGAAAAATAAATTTTTATTTGTGCCATTTAATTTATATAATTTCTAAATTAGAAACTCGGAAGGATTCAAATACTCGAAGATTGCTAACTCACCAGCTTCTAAACATAAATCAAAGAGTGCCCAAGCACGCGCAGCCAAACAATATTGTGAATTTTTAAACTGCAATAAGTCATCTGATGCCAACAATCAGAACTAGAAAGAGCAGGTAGAATTATAAAGATGCATTTTAATTTGTGCATAAAAGCGTTTTTGCGATTTTTTTTCTTGAGTTTTTTAGTTAATTATTGCATAATAAAAATAAGTATTTATCGAAAGCAAAGTTTATTGATTGTAATTCATGAATGCTTCCATTTTTAAGCAAAGTTTGAGACTGTTTCATTTTTACGTTTCAAATTTGTATTGAATACTTTTGAAAGTTTCAAATTAAAAATCATTTAATTTTCAGTTTTCAGAAGAATTAAACTTTGAAGGATGAGTTTCGAAATTTTTTAAGTTTGAACAGTGAACATGACAGTGCATTTTTTTGTACAGGAATCAAATTTTTCAGGTGAGAAAAATCTATCCAACCATTTCGAATGTCACTTTGAACTGCTTGATGTGATACTTATTAATTATATTTATCAAGTTTGAAATTTCTATAATTTTGTTTTATAATCATTGATTTGACCACGCAATTTTTAAAAGGTTTGATTTTTGAGGCCTTGAAGTCAATGTATTTGTCTTCAAAAGCAAGGAGGTAACAAATGGTGATCAAAAATAATTTTGACTTTTTTTTTACTAGGTTTCTTTTTTTTTTCTTTATATAAATACCATCAAGTGAAATAATGAACAATTAATATTTATTTGCAAAAAAAAAAACATTTAGTAGGTCTCGAGGGTATACTATGTTCTTCAACAATTATTTATTACTTTTTTAATATCAATAAAAAAATGTTTTTATCACTAAGGTTACGATAAGATTCTTTGTGATTTTTCTGTTGAACTAAGCATGACAAATAACCTACAAAAAATGTTTGATAACCCGGAAATGACAAAAAATGCGTTTTTTTGCATGGTCACATTGAAAGATTTTAGATTTATATTGAGTTTTTGCCTGCTAATATTGAATATTGCAAATTGTTTGGTTTTAATTCTTAACACACAGTTCCCAGTTTTCAGGATTTGTAAGTGAATAGTCTTCAATTGAAATCGTTCAATACAAAATTGGATACAATTAAAATTAAGAACAAACCCAGAAAATAAGAAGAATCAGGAATTGAAATGTAAATTATATCGTATTTGAAAATCTTCTAAAATATTGAACATGCAAAGCTCAACATGAAAAATAGAATGAATTTCGAATTAAAAGGTTTGAAATTACACAACTTCAATCATTGGAATATCATGCCGTAATCTTGTCTTGTATTCTTTTTTTAAATTTGTAATATCTTGAAATTTTTCGATTCATAGTTGATAATTAAAACAAATAAAATTCGAGTATAAAAAAGTTTCAATATTACAATTCTTGGTTTCAGTTACATTAAATTTTAATGATCTGATTGTTGAAATTCTCATATGAAAATATGACTTTTTCAACGTTTTAAAATAGACCTATGTTTGACATTTTAATTTGAAATCATTTAATTTCCAGATTCTTCCATTCACAATAAAATGGTCGAGTTTCCAATGCTTCGAATTATAAATGATATAGTTTCATTTTCTTTCTAAGGAAATTATCCAATTTTCTTCTGATTTAAAATTTTTCAATTTCCAACACATTCAATTTCATCTTATTGAATTTTAAATTATTTTCTTCAGAAATGACACAAGTTCAATTTCTTTTCGTTCCATATGAAATATTGTGGTTTTTGCATCTTCAACGTTCAAAATTCAAAATCGTTCGATGTATATATTTTTTAATTTCAAATCCTTCAAATGAAAATTATTATTAAAAAAAATTACGCTTCTCATATTTGAGAATTTGTTTAATAATATATTTAAACATTTTGTATGCCGGCCCTGGCATTTCTATACATCAGACAGAAACTTAAACAATAAAGGAGATAATGTTGCTTTTTATATTTGTTGTTAATATTTTATAACGCGTATTGCAATCTTCAATAATTTTTAAAGTTCTGTGGGTAATAAATCTTTTGTCTATGGAAAGTTTTCAGATCTGAGCTCAACAATCTTTCTCCTTCCACACTCCTTATTTGCTAAATAAGAAGAGCGTTTTTGTTGAACATAAGTAATAAAAGTATAGATTTTCCTCACTGAGAGGCATTAGCGGTAACATATATATGCAGTAGTTACTTATCGAGTTCTCTATCGTTGTGTCGATTCAGTTACAATGAAGAATTTTTCGAGTATTTCTCTTCTTACATTTGCCTGGTTGCTTTATTTTGCACGTAAGTCTGATATAATATCAACATTAATACTGATAAAAAACGTTAAATATATTTTGAAACATTACAGTAAAGATTGATGCTGTAGTAACCGTATTTTCAAATTGGTTTCTTAATATAATTTGAATTGTTGAAACTCAAAATTTTAAATTCAGATTATTATTTGCGATTTTGTCGTTCATAAATTCGCGCTTGTCAATATTGGGCTTTACAATTGATATCCTTATTGTAGGTTTGTAATTAGGTTTAATAAATTTGCAGATTGTGTTTAGTGAGAAATGATCTATTTGATAATAATAAATACATTCAGTTTCAATTAATTGAATAATTAATTGAATAGTTAATTCAAAATCGAGTTAAAACAATATCAACAAGTGCGAACAAGTAACTAATAGTCAAATAATAATAATAATAATAAACATTATTATGTACGATGAGGGGACCTACAGCTCAAAGTGGGATCTGAACCATCAAATGAGCCGCCGAGGCTCTCTTTATTATTATTATATGATATAGTATCATTATATTGTTTATAACATATAAATAAATAAATAAATAAATATATATATATATATATATATAATCTTCCAAACTTTCGAGTTTCTGGATTCAAATTGTACTAAGAAGAAATGTAAAAATATGGTTATAATCAGGGCCGTCTTTAGGGTTGTCAGACCAATTATTCGAAATTGTTGCTAGGGTGCCAAAGAACTGTTATAGAAAACAATTTCTCATTTGCAAAGAACTTTCATGTAAAATAGGTGCCACTTTGCTTTTTATAATATTATATCAAAATCTTATACGATACAAATTTCAATTCAATGTTATAAAAAGAGAAACAGAAAATATTGGAAACACTGCTAGGACAATAACGCCAATATCTGGCCACCCTTCAGTAGCGGGCCTATTAGTAGTGGGCCTATTAGTAGTGGCATATTCTCACTTCAGAATATTACATGAGAAGATACATATTAATCATGTAATACTTCTGAAGAAAACCTTTTCAAACAACATCAATGGAATTCTCATTAATAGTTATTATTTATTCCCATAAACATTTTAACAATTTCTGCAATTTTATTAAATTAATTAAAAACTCTTAGGATTGAAGCTTTGGCGGAGATAATGTTACATGCTGCCGTATAACGCATGTCATTGAACCAGTTGACAGTTTGAACAAGGATTCCAGACAAACGGTTTCTTGTTGATATAATGTTATCTCTGACGAGGCTTTCATTATTCTAATTTCTGAATTATTTATTCCACTCAAGACATCTGCGTTGAAAAATCTATCAATTATAATTACATGAATTTGTGAAATGAATTTTTTGCGGTTGGATAAGGGGCCCATTGGATTCATAGTTTCAAAACATATCGAAAACTATTTCGGAAAAGACATTTTTGAGTTTATGAATACATAGTTGATATTGTTAGCCAGTTGTTTAAAAAAAAAATTCAAATGTAACTTATAATGTTGTGCAAAAACTTCCTAAACGTCAATTTTATTTCTTGCAAAATTAGGTGCAGGCGGAAGTCTGAATACACAGCCAGGCATGATTATAGTTAAGATGGGAGATGGCGCTAAGTATGAAGGAAAAATCATTCCATACTCCAACAGCCACATACCGAACTGGATGCAACCTCAGTTAACACCTCGTTTTGTGGGCCATTTCGCTTTTATACGAACGGAAACGGGCAATCATTATGAGTCTAAGACAATCCTTCAAGTGACAAATCGGCCACTTAATTTTAGACTCAATTCTCATGGTCCAACGCACGCTAAAATATGTTTAGGAACTAACGAATATTTTATAGCTAAAGATTTCCGACCATACACTGCCACTCATCGACATTATCAAACCGAACCTCATTTCCCACCCAACAACCGTATTTACCTAACAATTCCAGCAGGCTCCATGTATAGTTCAGTTTTAGAAAGAGTGGAATAATATCGGAATTTTTTATATATACCAAGAATGTGTCCGAGATATCTTAATTCTATCTTTTCGTGTTTTTGTGGAAGTGTAGAAAAGAAAATTATACAAATTTCGCACATTGTCCAGGATCATGGTTATAATAAAAAAAAAGATTGGAATTTTCTACTGCCATTAACTTTTTTGTTATAATATAGCGATTATACCTCTAATTGTTTTTAGAATTAGTTATTGCTTCATTCAATCATTTTAAAGAAAGCCTTTGATGCTTTTAGAAATTCGTAATTGTGCCACATGGTCTTTCAATTTGAATTATAGTATTATAGTATTTCTTTTTGACGATCGTGTCTAGGTTTACCGAAATTTAGTAAGCCTAAAACAAACATTTTCGATAAGCCCAGGGACACTTTGTTTTTTCAAGCGTATCACACTTACCCGTAATGACGAAAAATGTGGAATTGCCGACACTATGTATCAAATAAAATAAATATGATTTTTTAATGCAAATGTTTGCTGATTTCACATGAGATGAATAAAAGTATAAAGTCTAAAGATAATGCGGGCAATGTTTCCAATGAAAATCTTCTCAAACATTTTTTATATTAATAATCAAGGTATAACTTTTCAATTTCGCATCAACCGCTAACAAATTTTATTCTTCACTGAAGATGATGGACATTTTTTCTAAGAATATTTTTGAAAGTTGCTTAATATTAACAACTAATATTGTTATATACATTTTAATGAACGAAATAATAGCATTTTGTACTTTTCTACATTCTCATGTATATATTGACCTTCTCAAGTGATTTTCAGGATGCCGAAAATAATAAAAAAATATAAGAATGAAATATTTAATAAAAAACTCTTATATGTTATTTAACTAACAAATATTTTTTCAAACAATTTTGGATCCAGACATTTTTAGTCGGGAACTTTTTTCTATTGAATCATGCTGTTTTCAGTCATCATATACAGTGGGTCATATATCCGACTGTGTTAAAAATTCCAAAACTTTTTTTATGATTTTCAAGTTTTTCAAATACTCCTAAAAATTATTTTGAAGGGAAATGACAATATTATAATTTGAAGGAGTCTCTACCTTCATTTTATGCAAAGTAAATAAAAAAGAATTGGATTCTTTTTAGAAATTTGTCTAAATCACTTTGAAATTTTATTCCCTTTAATTATTTCCAAAATAGTTCAAACTCAGTATAAAAAGGCAAACCTTCAATAACGTCTTATCGCACCACGCACCGTCTGAATTGTTCATTTGGTCGAATTTGATAATATTATTAGTCAGAAACTCTCTGAAATTTAAACTTTGATCCTGTCACCCAAGCCTCGTTATTTATTTTTTTATTTTTTTTCTGGAAGAGCAGGTCTTTTTCCATTTGCGAAATTTTCAGAAGGAATTACAATTCAGACCTTGGAGATTCAAATTTTTTCAAACAATCATAATTGTGATTCTGAGTTGGGACAGAAAATAAATATCAGAAATATATAAAAAATCCGGTAAAGGATTATAATCATCTTGACTGGGAACAGGGAATTTCTTCAATTCATTATAATTCTAAATTGCGAAATGTGATTGAATATGATTCTGACTCAGAACAGGGAATTCTGAAAATGAATTTAATTGTGACTTGGTATAGTGAATTTTGTGGGAGAATCATAATTGTGAATTCTGAGGAGAAATAAATAAATCAAATATGAAAGAAATGAAAGAATTATTATTTTTTATTTGAATAGCTAATTCTTAAGGCGAAATGAGAAATTTTGAAAAGAAGATTTTAATTTTGATTTATAAAAAGGGAATTTACGGAAACAACCCTTCTTTCCAGTCGGAATTTGTCAGATTCTGAAAATTCGTTATCCCGAATCAGAACAATTTTTAATTTTGTACATTCGTTTTTTTGCGAATACACAGAAAAAAGCTGGACTAATTTTGAGTGGGATATTAACCCGAAATGGGGACGGAGCATTCTCTTTAGCCAGAAAGAAACTGAAAAAAAATATGCCGCAGAAAAAGTAATCCTCGCTTTTTTCTTCGTGAGAATTTGCTAGGATGTAAAACTTTCCTTTTCAAAATTTTAGAAAAAGGGAATTACTATAATTCTGAATTATAATGAAAAATTGTGTAAATATAGATAATTCTGACTGGGAAAAGGGATTTTTTGATGCATGGAACGGGAATTTTAGGAACAAAATTTAATTCTGACTTAGAATAAGATTCAAGATTCCATGAAGTTATCTTGCAGACGATGAATCAGAATGACAGATAACAAATTCGCTCTGCGTGCAAATAATTAGAATGATGAAACAAATATGGATATTGAAGAAGAAACACCAGCACCTATCGCTGTCTACTAGAAATCATTGTTTAATGGGGTGGTGCAAATTTTTTTCATCTAATATTATTGCATATCGCCAGGAAATTCTTTCAAATACACCAGAAAATTAATCCATTTTTTTTTGTAGAAAAAATTATATTTAGAGGTGGCGCAAACCCCATGAAGTTTAACACTCAACATTTATCTTCATAATTAGCCATGGAATACGAATAAAATACGTCTTCTCAAATATCACACTCATGAATCTGTTTTATAGTGTCTCAAAAGAACCTCATTAGTGAAAAATAGGTTTGCGAGCTGTTGGCGCTAATCATGATTTTTTGTGGTTTTTAAAATGTAAATTCTTTCTGATACATAAAATACTACTTTATACTCATAATTGGACGTTTACATGCATTTTTTAAACAATTTTTTATTGTTTTTGGGAATTTTTATCTAGAATTTTCAATTGAAGTGAGGTAATACTTGATTAATGTTAACAACCATAATTGTTCAATAATTGGATTATTATTGTCAATAATATTCTCTTAGAATAATGCTAGAAAAATGCTGTTTCTTCAGAATTTTTCTACTTTTTTACAATTTCTAATTAAATTAAGATAAAAAATTAATTAACGTTGACAAAACTCATTGTTCAAACAATTTATTATTATTATCAATAATATTCAAATCAAATAATGCTAGAAAGTTGCGAATCTTTCTGAAATTTTGAACAATTGGTCTACTTTTTACTTGTCTCCGTTAATAATTAACTTCATTGAGCAAAAGTAATTAATCAAACAAATTATTATTGTTTTGTGCTGGCCTGTAGTGGCACGAACGTGTAGGGGTGTAAGGTACACTTTTCACTCAGTGAGGTAATAATTGATGGAAGTTAACAAACATCAGAGTTTAAACATGTTATTTTGTTTATAAATATCTTTTCTTAGATAATTGTTAGAAAGCTGTGGGTTTTTCTGAGATTCTTGACATTAACTTGGCTTTTTAGTTATGAACAAATAAGAAATTAAGAATAGAGACAATAATTTTTGAAAACGTCTTCAAAGTATTTTCTGAGAGCCTTTTCGTTTAATATAATATTAATATTTATTATTTGCTCCTAACTAGAAACTTGAAGCTGAAAACTTCAGAAAAGTCCACAACTTTCAAGCATTACTCTAAGAGAATATAGTTTTGTGCAATCATAAATTATTCAAACAAATATTTTTTTTAACATGCATTAATTATTACCTCACTGAGTAAAAACTGGACAAAATGTTTAAGATTTGAGGGAAAACCGCAACTATCTAGCATTAGTATAGGAAATGATAGTCATGAAAATAATAGATTGTTTAAGAAATTGGCAATGTCAGAAAAAACCACAAGCTTCTAGCATTACCATGATAGGAAATAGTTATAAACAATTATAATTCGTTTAAACAAATAATTTTTATAAATTCAATTATTAATTACCTTGTTCTAAGCGAAAGATGGATAAAAGGTTGAATATTTCATCAAAAATCTCAATTTTCTAGCATTATTCAAGGCGAATATTATTATAGATAAGAATTATCATTCGAAAAAATATGTTTGTTAACTGAAATTAATTATTACCTCACTCTAAGTGAAAAGATGATACAAAGTTAAAAATTGGAGAAAAAAACCGCTATCTGGTATTAATATAGATAAAGATAGTTATAAACAATAATGATTTGTTTAAACAATTTTTTTTCTAGATTGAAATAATTATTAGGTAATTTCGAATAAAAAATAGACAAATTGTTAAAAATTTCAGAAATAAACCGCAACTTTCTACCATTAAGCAAAGAGAATGTTGATAAAAAAATAATCAATTGTTCCAATACTTCTTTTTTTTAACTTGAATCAATTATTACTTCACAATAATTGGAAAGTACAAAAAAAATTTTAAATTTCAGAAGAAAACCCAAAAATTTAGTATTAATGTAGAAGAGGATAGCTATAAGCAATAATAAATTGTTTGAATGATTCCAAATGAAAAGTGAACAAACAGTGGACAATCTATGAAAAAACACGACCTTACGTTTCTATTCTAAGAGAAATTTCCTAGAAACAATTATAAATTGTTGAACCAATTTATGTACAATCCAACTATTAGTTTAAAGTAGTATTTTATGCATCACAAACAATTTTCATTTGGAAAACCGCTCAAAAATCATAATTGGCGCCACAAACTCGCAAAACTCTTTTTTTCACTAATGGGGTTGTTTTGGTACAGTATAAAACGAATTTATGGGAGTGATATTCAGAAAGTAATATTTTATTCGTATTTTATGGTTAATTGTGAAGATAAATATTGAGTTCCAACTCGATTGAGCCTCCTCTGAATATCATTAAAAAATGGATTTATTACATTCTCATCATAAAAAAAAGGTATTCTTTTTATGTGAAAACTGACTGTCGCTGAATTTCTCAAATCTCCACGTTTCAAGACCCCCTAAATCCGAAAAAAATGGTTTTACGATGGTGTCTTTCTGTCTGTCGTTGTTGTCTGTATACCGGATAACTTTCTAGAGACTAATCAGATTAAGTTGCAATTTGGCAAACAGTTTGAGGGATCAAAAAGTAAGATCGAGTTTGCTAACCATCTAATAATTTACCTTCATGATTTTTCTTGATAAAAAACAAATTACCAAAGTGAAAATTTTAAGCAAACAACGCACGATTTGTACAAAATCAAGAAAAGAAAAAAGTTGATTTTCGAACACCCTACAATATTGTCAGAACAACTTTTCGAATCTTCTTAAAAAATCGAAAATTCAAATTTTGTTGTTCAACCAAATAAGATTTACACATCTGATATAAAATTTTGCTAAAAAAATACATTCAAAACAAAATGAAAACTCTTTGAAAAAACGAGAGAGCTACAATGAAATTCTATTTAATGAAATTTTTCGCATAAATTATATCTACAAATCTTTCCAGAACCACTTCACGCTAGGATGCGTATTTTTAGATCAAATCGTGAAAAATAACATTGAAAATAAACAAATTAAATTTATGGAAAAACGACACACGTTGCAAAGAAATGTATAATACAATTTTTTTCATAGCATGCACACGTTTTTTTTTAATTATGAAAACAAGACAATGGAAATACTTCTGTTTTAATAATAATAATGTATATTATGAATTGTGATGATATTAATGCATTGAAATGATTCATATTTCTGGGTAGCTTAAAATTAAATTTAAGACACAATAAGAAAAAAATGAAAAATTTCATTAGAGAATGTCTTTGGAAAATTCTTCTCTGGAAAATTTTTTGGTTATTTTGGAAAATAATTTCAAATCTGATTCAGAAGAAGATTTAAGATTTTTCAAAGGTTTCCTGAAGACGATGAATCAGAATTACAGATAACGAATTCACTCTCTGTATGTAGATATTTGGAATGATGAAATAAATGTGGATATTGAAGAAGGAACACCAGCACCTGTCGCTGTCTATCAAAATTTACTGTTCAGACTTCTTTCTCTCTCGAAAACTTTGTGGATAAATTATCCATCACGCACTGCTCGAGTGCCGCACTTATTTTCTCGCTTTCGCATATTCTCGTGTAGATAATGGGTACAAGTTCTAGTATTTCATAGATCAGAGTACGCAGGTCCTTGGAAAAAAGTCAACAATTTTCGAGAATACAATTTTTCATAAAAAAAAGAATTGAATAACTGTAATTCATGTTTAACAAGAAATACCAAGTCAGATAAAGAGAATCGATTTATTTATAGAAAGATAATAATTTTAACATTATCAATTTGAATAAGAAAGGAAGCGAAGAATCTGCAAATGCTAATCAAAGTTTGATACTGACACTATGAGAAACTCAGATTGTAAACTTTAAAAACTGTTTCCATAAATATATAAGACAGTTAATTTTACTAGAAAATATAGTGAATTTGCATACTGGTATCCTTCATTTAAAAAATCACAACACATAGAAATTGATGTCATAAAATCTGGAAACTAAAAAATCTTCCTATAACTAAAGATGTAATATGAAGTCATGTGACTTATATAAACAATCGAATTAAATAATTTATATTCATTGAAATTAAAAATTTCAAATGTAAGGTTGTTCAAATTGATGAATTATTAATAGAACGGTTGAATAAACAACGCCGAATTATTTGAAACGTTAAGAATAAAATAATTCTTGTTCAAAATTCAACAATATTTAATTAAAGTTTTTAAATATTATCCTGGTAGTCATTAAGTAAATTATCATTCTTCTGTGTAGCTGGATGGTAGCGATCAAAGTTCATTTTATAAACGAATAGTACTGTTCAACAGAACAAATTTGATAATAATATCTTCAATAGTTAAATACTTTGCGAGATCCCATAATAATCATCGAATTGAAAAAGATTAATACCTTAGTATAATGTATTAATCGAGATTAAATTCTTTAGAACTTGAAAATATTTTAATTAATAACTTTTAATTGGAAAGAATATGAATTAATAATTTGTAATGTCAAACCATTATATCATTAATTACCCAACCATTAATCTTTTTATAGAAAAACCTATTTTAATCATACATTTTTAGCATTGTTGACGCCCTAATTTACTTCGTCACAAAATTTATGGTCTGTGACAAAATAAAGTATATTTTCAGTTATTTGACAGTTTAAAAAATATGGGCAAGGTATTTTAGGATATTTAAGATAATTTACTAGAATTAGAAACGGCCATACCACGCTGGAAACACCAGTTCCCGTTAGATCACTGAAGTTAAGCAGTGTTGGGCGCGGTTAGTACTTGGATGGGTGACTGTCTGATACTGCTGCGTTGCTGTTGGCGGTCGTGGGTGTGGTGAGCCCACACTTGTAGTTATTTACTACAAGAAACTATCCACCTAGAAACACTACCCGAATCGAGTAGTGTCACGCTTACCCCTAGAGGCTCGCCGAAAGGGAAATGGCTTAATGGTATAGTTTAGAATATTTGACTTGAAAGCGTTTGAAAATTACTTTGCTATTTCAAAAATACAGAACTACTGATTTTAAGCTTCAAAGCAGATTTAAGATTTTCTTAAATTCAGGCAAAACGATTTTATAGAATTTCAGTAATTATAAAGGGACTCAATAAAGTGTTTTAATGAATTTTTCAGGATCTCGAAGAATTTCATAGACGATCAAATATTTCAAGGGATTTCAAGGAATATCATCAAATTCCATACAATGTCACGGGATTTCAAGGCATTTAATAATGTTCGAATGACATTCGAAGAGTTTATCGACAAAAATAAAAGGATTTTAAAGAATTTAAAAGATTCGAAGGGATTTAAAACAATTTAAGAACTTTTTAAATTTGATGTAGACTTTAGAGTAATGTAAAAGATTCCAAAGAATTTTCAGGAGCTTAAAAAAATTGCAAGGGATACCAAAAGTTCTGAAATAATTGATGGTATCTTTAAGAATTTCAAGTATAATTTTAGAGATTTGAAAATTTTTAAGGATAATAATTTTATAGATTCTGGGATATTTAAAATGATTCGAAAGGATTATCAACGGATTTTAAGGGATAACATAAGATTTTTAAAGACTTCTATAATTTTGAAAAATATTTTAATTAACTTTCCAAGATCTCAAAAGAGTTTTAAAATGATTTTAATTTATGGCATTCTGAAGGATTCCAAGAAATTCTCAAGAAATGAGAAAATTTCAAAAAATTTCCAGAAATATCATATTTCATGCAACTTTACTAGATTTCTAGGTAATTTATAATTTTTTGATGAAATTCCAAGAAATTTATTCACATAGATAGATTTATAAATATGTCATGGTATGTATTCCCAACGATTTGAGAAAATGTACGAGATTTTCCTTAAAAAAAGTGAAAATAAAGCTTTTTCACAATTTTGGAAATTACTTAAAGCAACCACTTATTCCAAATTTCTATATTTATCGGTCTTTGCACTATTTGTTAAATACACCTTCAGATTTGTTAATATAATTTTCTAGATTTGTCGACAGAGTAAATGATATGTACCAGTGAAGAAATAAAATTTGAAAACATTAAACTTTTGATGAATATTTGCCTACTAGCTGAAACAAAGAAGTTCTTTTTCTTTCTTTTTTCATTTTCCTCCTGCTCTTGTGTCTTTGTTTTGCTTCATTTTCTTTTATTTTATCAATGTACAAATTTAAACAAAGAATAGACATTTTTACAAGCAATACTTTTATCTATTGAAATAAATGTGAGATCAATCAGCAATTTTTGTTATGCATAATTTTTTTCATGGTCATTTTACATAGATATTCACATCAATCAAATGTAATTTCGAATCATAGACGTTATTTATTCAAAAAATAATATTATGTAAATTAATTCAGACAGAAAAATGCATCTCAATTGAGAAAAAACGTATTTAAAAGTGCGTGTAAGTTTATTTTGAAAGATATTAACATTTAGTGGCACAGTTCTCACTGTTGGATTACTAATAAAAGCGATGGATTTTATTCTATTATAGTGAAGATTGTTAGAAAGGCGCCTAACTTCAGTTCCATTATGGTTTATTTTGGGAATTAATGTCAGAATATTTAAGTAGAAAAAAAAATTCTTGAATAAATAACAATTTAACAATAATCAATTTGGGAAAAATTAAGCAAATTCATAAGTATTTCACTCTGAGTGTTTTAATTTGCAGTTAAGTTTTGATGACTTTGAATAAATAGTTTTTTTAATCTTTGAACGCTCTAATCTTTTAATTTCAATTACTGTATTCAATTCTTTCTTAATTGTTAAATTTCTACTTGCATTCAAGAGGTTGTTCTTTTTCGACCTAGGATGACAAACATTGAGAACATTGGAGGCCCTAAACTAGGGTATCGAAAGTGCCACATAGTTTACCTTAGCTGTTGAACTTTTCTTACGATTTTCTTAAATAGTGAAAACAGAAGGAAACAACACAGATTGTGTGAAAATTTCAGAATTTTTTTCCGTCCCTGAAGTATGAAATAACAAAGAGGTCCGATGTTAGACAATTCACGTGCTTTCAATTGATTGACGTGCAGTTGGAGCATTTTCAATTAGCATGTGTGTGTTTTCCATATGCATAACAACTGTCTGTGTGAATTTACCCTGATAATACACTGAAGAATGAATGAAGCTTCGTTGAAGAACAGAAGTCATAAAAGCAGTAATATATATATAATGAATGCATTTTTTGAGACACTGCTCACACAAAATTAAGGAAGATCAGTTTTCAGTTCTCTGTCAGTGTCTACTTAGTGGAAATGAATATCCTTACTGTCATTTTTCTTTTTAAATTCGTTGTTTTTCTTCATTTTCAACGTAAGTGTAACATAATATTATAATTATTATTTATAAAAAATGTATCATATGTTCCTGAACATTTTTAATTTCTCTAAAGCTTCTAGTTTGAATTTTTCATTCCTAAAGCGTGCAAACATTACTTTGTGACGCAAAAATGTATTACATCTGAACTCAAAATTAAATTTGTCTAATTTGTTAGTTATCAGTAGAAATAATAAGTAATATATTTTTTACATTACATTATTATTTACATTTACATTATTTATTTAGTAATTAATATATTTGATATTAGAGTATGAAAAAATATGGTGTGTAATAATATTGTATAATTTATTCCAATTTGAAAGCTTTCTCATTCGAATAAGTTTTATTCTAAGAGTTTGAAAATTAAACAATATTAAAAAAAAAATAGATTCATGATCGTAAATATTTCAAGACACAAAGTTTGAAAATAGAACTAAGCAGAATTTTAAGCCTCAAAAAAGATAAAATCTCCAAACGAGAGACAATTAAAATTTTAATTCATTTTAAATTGAAAGCCATTAAAAAATTGAAAAATTTTTATTTTGAAGTTTTTAATATTAAAAAATTGCACTCCTAAGCATCTAAACCTAAAATTACTTGAGATTTCAAGTTCTTAGGATTCAAGTAATTGTAGAGAAAACGTTATGAGGAAAAGGATACTACCCAAGCATTTTCTGTTTCATGTTGTATGTCAATGAACAAACTATGCACTGTGGGCCTTAACCAACTTTGACATGAAGATAATACTAGAACTTTTTTGTGGGACATTTTCTTGAAATTTCCTTACTTAGTTCGCCTATATTCTGTGCGAAAAATAAAATAATCATAGTAGTTCTTTCTTTAACATTTGAAATTACTTATATTACTTGGGTTGAACATGAAAAATAGTATGAAAGCGGTTCCTGAAGGACTACTATTATAAAAATAACACTACTGGATTTTTTGCAGAGATTTCTTCTATTTTAATTTTCGAATATTTTTGATATGTGAAAAAAATAATGATTAGGAAATTATTTTGCAAAACAAGAACTGAAAGATAACATGCCATGAGGGCCTAATCCACAAGTTTTCAAGAATGAGGTTATTGACTTAAAAATTAAAATTTCATTTTAAACATTGTTTTTCTTTAGCGCGCCATAAGGGCCTAACTGTGAATTCGCGCTTATGGCATTATGAGTGGAAAGTAAATTCTCACTTTTTTATGATTGAAAATTGGATTATTTATCACCGTCCAAAAATTTCTCTATCACGTCCAAACGTGCGCCATCGAGCGAAAAAAATTACACCTTCATCTCCAGAAAAACTAATAATATTCTTTAATCAAGCTTATTTTGAATCGATTCAAGTCATCAGTAGCTAAAAACAAAGTCCTCACGTTTTTCTTAAGTAAAGCTTTCGAGTTTTCCATTCAAGACTTTCTTATTTGTTTTTCAATTGAAAATTCAATTTCAAAAAAATATTTGAATCACTGGTTTATTCCAGGTTGTAACTAGACGGTGTTTCCATAATTTCCAATAATTTAAAAATTTTTCAAAAATAAAAGTTTGACATTTTGAAAGAAATGTGCACATTGCTCTTTTTAAAATACTTGTGTGACATCATGAAGCAATATTTAATAAATATCACCTAACTCTAATGATGCATTTGAGATAATCTTTAGAAAATTTAAATTTTTCTTGAAACATGTTCATGTGAACTGACAAATTAATAGAGATCGAGAAGCTTGCGAAAAATTTGGGTTCATGAATCGAGAATCTCGAAAAATGTTATTTGAGATTCTCGATCTTCAAGAAGTTTAGGATTTTTTTTTAATTTTCTCAAATGCATCCCTATCTAACTTTAACGGACCTTCGGTTAAAACTGGTTGTGGCTCACCGCGCATGCAGTTCACGTAAGAATGCATAACATAATATATGCTCACAGTTTGAAGAAGAATTGCAGAAAAACAATTTTTTGGTGACGGAAGGTTACTTCTGACGAGGCATTCATTTTTCATATGTCTGAATTCTTTCTATAATTCAGTAAATTGTTAGATAAGACAGGCAAATTGAATTCATTGAACGTATATTATCAACAAAACAAAAAATGAAATCATGAAATACAACCAGAAACATTTAACATAAAATAATACCAAGTGATTTGTAAAATCAAAGAAGGCCAAATTTAAAAAAAAATGAAAAACACCTCTTTGATTTCACGAATACATAGTTGACATTGTTGGCTAGTTGTTTTTCAAAATAGTTGAAACTGTAAGTTATGTGTATGTACGAACACTTAATTAATTGCTATTTTTTTACAAAATCAGATGCATGTGGAGTTGGAGCCATTCAGCCAAACAGCATCATGGTAGAAATGGAGGATAACTCTAAGTATGCAGGAAAAATCATTCCATTCTCCAACCGCAACATACCCAACTGGATGCAGCCTCAGATATCATATCATATTGGGGGCCATTTCGCATTTATACGAACGGCAGTGGGCGAACATTATGAGTCTTTGACAATCCTTCGACCCAAGAATCGGCTACGTAATTATGATCCTTATCATGTTTACCATGGTCCAAAGTGCGCTGAAATACGTTTAGGAACGAACGAATATTTTAGAGCTGAAAATTTCAAACCATACGTTGCAATTCATCGGAATTATCGTTTCCGACCTAATTTACCACCCAGAAACCGTATTTACATAACAGTTCCAACAGGCCCTATCTATAGTGCAGTTTTAGAAAGAGTGAAATAATGTCTTAATCTCAATTGGTTTCAAGGATGTCTGCAAGTAAGAAGAGACACATTAGTGGGTCGTGTCATTTTTAAAGTCGTAATTATACGGAAATTTGGAAAAATCCATGGTTTACTTACGGCTTACGTGTTCGAAAAAGGAGTGAAAACTTTTTCAAAGAACCGTTGGAAAGCTTATGAAATTCTGCCTCGCAGGACTTAATAAAGATGTGTTGGTTATTTTAACGAGGATATAACTTAGGAGATGTTAAAAAAAGTGGAAGAATTTCTCGTATTTTTTACACAACGAAACAAAATCTTTAAGGTTTGACGAGATATGACTAAAAATGTCCAAGCGTATATTAATGATCTCAGATTTTGTACCTTGACTTCAACTCGTGATGTGAGTTAGGAAACTTATGAAAAAAACTAAAATTAACATAACGCATTATTTGAAAACATATCTTTAATTTCAGCCAATAAAACTTCAACAACCTTCAGGGGTTCGAAAGTAATGAGAAAAAATGTCTTAAGTGTATCTGCATAGAGTTTCAGTTGGCGAAGATACGCCTGGACATTTTTTGTCATATCTTGGGAACCCGTATGGATGTTGAAGGTTTTATTGGCTTACATCGAAGATAAGACTTTCAGCAATGTGTGGTATAACATTTGAATTATTTAGACAACTTTTCTAGGTTATGCCAGAACTTGAAGTCGATGTACGAAATTTCGAGAAACTCTCGCAGTTCTTTTTAAGGCTCCTCACGTGGTATATTCTCTTGAAAAGGACAGAAAAATCTATGTTATAGAACATCCGAAGAGGAATTTAATGAGCTTCTAAACGGTTAGAAAAAATTTATTGCGTCTGTTTGAACGAGTAATCAAGTTACAAATTCAGCCGTGATTTTTGATTGTATACATGAACACAATCTGAATTTTGCAATTCCTAATTTTTACTACGTATATTTGTTTCATACCTGAAAATAAATAAAATACTAGTGTATTATATAATACATAAGATATGGAATATGTAGATCAAATAGAATGAAATTGTTTAGTTTCGTAATAATTTCATTATGTTAGTTATGAAACAACATAATGGACATAAGATATGACAGTTTTTAATGTTATGTTTAAGACTTTCACCAACCCCTAGTGTTTTCTGTATCAAATAGCAGATGATTCTGTTTCAATGAGGCTACCAATGTAATACTGACAAATCTTATTCGATCCACTGTTTCCATTTCAGTGTTGACAAAATCACGCGTGTAGAAAAATTATTTATAATAATTTATTTATATAATTTTAAGAATTATGAATGATCGGATATTATAGCTAAGACCCTCAGTGACAGTCACTCTCCCCTACTTTAATTCTTAATTTTGTATTTTTCTGGAAGTGTAGGGCTGTATATCTTCGGAAAATTATTTATTCACAATTGTATGAATAAATGAAATTTTTATTTGAAATATCAAGTATTTTTTCTGAATATTTTATGAAAGGTATGGCATTTCGCATTAAGAAGAACAAAAGGGTGCAGCTATTCAGATTGTTTATGTAAAAAAATAGTTTATATAAATATCAATCACGCATATTATAGCCTATCTTTAACATGTCTAATTTTGTAATGATTAAAATGAGATAATATTTTTCTTTCTGTTGGGGAATACATTTTATTGTCGGTCGAATTGAAACGCTGCAACTTAATAGTCTAAAGTAACTTTAAAAGAAGTTTGGGAGTTTTTAGTGTTTTTACTTTTTTGTCAAAAGAACCGAAACGTTTCCACTTATTCTTTCTTTAGCAGGACATTTTTAGGACAAAAGTACGGGAAGAGTCCCACCTTATTCTCTTGGAATGTTCAGAAGTCCCAAATAATTTTTTAAACAAAAGCACTAGATAAGTTTCGTTCATTTTTTTTCGAGATTTTTACAAGCGCTGATGAGACTTATATCTAAAAAAAGAATTGCCATATTAGGGCCAAAGTACCGCTGAAATAGAACTTAGGTATCAAAAGACTTCAAAATATGAGAGCAATTATTTAGGACTTGCGAAACTATAATAATAATTCAGAGGGGGTTTTCCGGCACTCTTGTCTTAAAAAACCTAAACTCAAACAAACGAAAAATTTAGTGAAACTTTTCTGTCATATTTGTCCTCAGAATGCTCTGAGAAAACCAAATAAATAAGTGTGACTTTTGCGCTAATTTTTTGTTAGAGAAGTTTTAGTGAAAATGTACATATTTGAACTCTTTTGGTACTTTAGATCTATTTCATCAGCACTTTTTATGTAATCAATCACGTCAGCACTAGCACAAACATAGAAAGAATTGAACCGGACTTTCCTGGTGCTTTTATTCTAAAAAAGTCCTACTCAGAACAAAAAATGAAAAATGCAATTCAGTTGTATTTTTAGCTTCTTTAGTTCTATGACAATTCAATCAGCAGTTGTGAAAATATCTAAAAAAATAAATAAAATGGAACCCTTCTAGTACTTTTGTCCCTGATTGGACTTCCATGAATTTTTATAAGAAGTTGGTACTTAAGGTCTTGATATTCAAGTTTTGTTTACCTAAAGCTCCTTATGTTGCATTTAAAAAAAAGAAGATATTGCGTTTCCTCTGAACACCCGTTGTTTATTTGGAAAAATTAGATTTCCATTATTCTTAATGATCAATTATAATAAGGTGATCAAATATCAGAACCTTATTTTACAATACAAATTTAAGTCCCTAATAATAATTGCGAACTATAATTTTTATGAATACAGGCAAGTAATTTTTTAATTAATTCAGGAATAGTACAATTTTAATAGATAATTTGACTAGTGGCTATGTTTACTGACATTCAGTGCGCTTAGAGCCAATATTTTTATTGATACCAGAGAAACTTTCTTTGTTTTTGACAGTTATCATACTCACCCATAAAAAATATTTCTTCACGTAACAGTTTCTTGATTAGGGAAGGGGACGATGAAAAATATAAAGTCCAAAAATAATACTGCAAAATTTGATATAATAATCATCTAAAATATTCGAAATTTTATGGGTCAAAGTATAAATGGAAAAATTTTGCATTTCCTTTCACCTCTGACGTCACTTTTCAGTCTCCTTTTCAGTCACTTTTCAATATCGTATGCGCCAAAGGGAGAGGCACTTTTTTCGACTTTTGTTCTCCTCCTAGGTGCAAAATATACTATTTTGCCTAGGTGTTTATGATTATCTATATAATCGATTTTCAGGGTGCTTGTAATCACAAAAGTTATAAACATGAAATATTTGCTTGAAAACTCTCTTGCGTTGAGGGGCTTTCTGTTACAATTCGTTGAAAGCATTTTGGGAGGAGTTCTTCAACAAGTTAATATTATATCAATAATTATTGATCAGTATTATATAAATTCATTTTTCATATACAATAAGTATTTTTTCGTGATAGGGAGAGTTTTTATCTCATCACTGTAATGTGAAAAAAGTTCAAAAACAGAGAAAAATCAAATCAAAAATTGTTTTGAATTGTAAATAATTAGTGATGTAGATAAATATTATAAATAACTTAAAAAATATGTAGCTTCATTGAACATTCTTATTAGGCTGTTTACCACACGATTAGGTAGAAATTTTTGTTCTCATGTAACGAAAGCATTTTTTGGAATTTTTTTTCGATTTTAATCCTTTCCGATTAATGCTGAAAAGCTCAAAGTGAAATGAGAAGGTCGAAATTTAAGAAGATCTCTCCTTTCATTTTATTTAGTAAATATAACGGAATTGGATTTTTCTCGAAAATTGGCTAACATTCCTTAAAAATTTGATTCCCCTTCATTTTCTTAAAAATACATTTAAACAAGGTGGAAATTCAAGGCAACAAATTAAATTACATTCTATCGAACTACGCACCGACTAAATTGTTCATTATTCAATCGGATTTTGAAATATTATTGGTCAAAAAAATCTTCAAGAGATGAACCTGACTCCTATCATCCGATCATCACCAAAAAAAAATTTGAATTTGAATTTGAGAATGAAAATACAAATCGAAATAAAGTTGTTAAAGTTCAAGTTAAGAGAATTAGATTCATGGACAATGTGATCCAAGGTCTTGAAACATATCTGACTAATGATTTATAATTTCGAAAGTAGGAATTTCCCAGTCGAATAAAAATTCTGACATTGTACGATGTATTATTTTAACTAATCATAATTCTCAGTTGGGACAGGGAATAAATGAGAGAGAAAAATCCACGTGGAGAATTACAGTTATCCTGAATTAGAACAAGGAGTTTCTGAAATTTCATTGAAGGAATATTCTTTTAAGTTAAGGACATGAAATAATTAAGAAGAATTATAATTTTTACTTCAGGACGAAGACTTCCCATGAAGAATTATAATTTTTACTTTTAAGAAGGAAATTTCGTAATTAATTATGAATTTGATTTTGGGACATGCGATTCCTGCAAAGAGCTTAAATTGTGATTTTCTTCAAGAAATTTTCCTAAATTTTCTTGAGGAATCATAATACTTAGATAGAACGGATAGTTTTTGACATATGGGATGATAATTTTGAAAAAGAATTTTAATTTGAAGTTATAAAAAGGGAATTAAAAAGAAAATACCTGTTACAAGTCAGAATACCATCTGAATCTTCCTTCTTCCAAAATTTGGCGAAAGGAAGTTATTATATTCCCGAAATATAATAGAAAATTGCATGAACAAATATGATTCTGATATGACAGTCTAAAGCTTAAGTGGAATTTCACGCCACAAGATGCATATTTTAAGCACAAAGAGAATTGACGTTAATTATAAAAAATCATCAGTATCAAGACTCCTTAGAAGTATGTTGAACACGATGAATGAGAATTACAGTTTTAACATTATCTTGACGAAAAGTAAATATCTAGAACCACATAAACATAAATATTGAAGAAGAAACATTAGCACAAGTCACTATCTACCAGAATTATGTGTTCACATGCTTTTGTCCTTTAAAAAAATTTTAACTCTTTTAAAGAAAACAGTTTTTATTGGAAGAAATACTTAAAGTTCATTCATCTCTGATCCAAAATATCAAGTCAGAAAAAAAACCAATTTACATATTTACACAAAAATAATAATCTTCATACATCAATTGAAATAAAGAAAGGAAAGCCGACAATTCCCTTATGGTAAACAATATTTGATAATGACATTATAAAAAAGTTCTTTATTCCTTTATTTCATGGGAAAAAATTGTTTCTGGGTTTTAAAACATTTCCAAATCGCGAGAAAAAATAAACTTTTTTTCAATTTCTAGCTTTTTATTATTGTTTAACAAATATAATTTTCTTGTGAATTTTCAAAGATTTGTATTTCCAAATCAAAAACGAGGACAGAAGGTAATAACGATTTCATTAATTTGAGCATGTTCACTCCAACCTTTCGCGCATGACGGTATCCTCCCTTTTCCATAAAAAAATACGGCACAAAACAATTGTTGCAATGAATACTGCGAACCAAGAAATCTTTTCACAACTAAAGACGTAAAATGGATTTCTCCGTAGTTTAGAAGTTTTTGAAGCAGATTAAAATTTTTTTCAATTCATACAGGCAAAAAGGGAACCTATGGATACCTCTTTGGCTTTGCCCTATGTACTTTATACGGGCTTCCTCTACGAGGGGACCCATGGTTATGCATGTAACGGGTCACACAATTTTAGACGCCAGCCCTGGTATTTTTATACATGAGACCTAGGCTCACGTGATAATTCTGAAGGTATTTTGAGCAATAAGTCTTTCAAATAAAAAAGAATTTGAAATCAGATATAAAAAATTCATCCTTTCCCACTATATTTATTTTGATGAACAAATAAAGCTTAGTTCTCAACGAGCAGTCAATGACGTTAATACTAGTATTTCCTGAATTGGGGTACTAGCAGTAATATATGTATATTAAGAAAAATCTGTTACTATCTTTGCAAGGGACAGTGTCTATTCAGTGAAAATGAAGAATCTTACTGGCTATTTTCTTCTATTATTCGTCGGTTTCCCTAATTTCCAACGTGAGTGTAATATAATATTATAAGCATTATTTATAGAAAATGTTACATACGGTCTCAAACACATTTATTTTAACAAAAGCTTCTACCTTGGATTCTTAATTCCAAAATTGTGCAAACATTCAAAATTATTTCATTGCACAATAAAGAAAATCAAAAACCTGTGAGATCTCTTTTGTATTTGAAGCATCTAAACTAAAAATTAAAACTCTTGGAATTTGTATTTGAAATCGAAATTTATTCATTTTTCTTATGAATAATTTCATGCATCGAAATCAGAGAGTGGAAAAATTTATAATTCAAAATTAGATTTTCGAAACTACCTTCTTTCCGGCTCATCAGAGACAAATACGTGACCAAAAAAAAGAGGGAGATAAAGGAAAGAGCCAACTAACACCTTATCTAATAAGGTAAATTGAATTTCTCATAATACTTGAGAAGAAAAACTGTAGACATTTATACAAAAAGTTATTTGTCTAATTTTTTCATTTATTGGTGAGAATGGATGAACGTATTCAAATTATTTTTCCTAACAAGAATAAAGAAACAATTCAACCAAATTAGCTTATCTCATTTTTCGTTGTTAATTATATGAACCCAATTAATATTTCCAAACGGTTTCCAATTGTATCAATTGAGTTTCTTCAATTCCAATCAATTTTGATGAAATCACTCATTTTCAGAAAATAACAATCTATATAAATAAATCTTAAGCATTAAGCATTGTAAAAGGTTAACTCCCTGCGGATAACTGTACACAATATAATCCAATATTTTTCCCACGATAATCGCGATACTAATGAAGTAATATGTTTCAGAATTTTTTTTATAAAGCGCGAAAAATATTGTTGAAAGTCACAGAGTCTCATATTAGGACAGTTTTATTATATTGTATATGGAGAAAATAAAAAGTTGAAAGTTAAAATATTAGAAAAATAGTCAACTTTTTTTCTTATATTCTCAAAAATTTCAGAAATGGATGGAAATAAACCTTACAGTGAATACTTTCTAGAATTTTTTTATATAAAAAAATCAAAAGTACCACTTTTTTATATATAGCTTTTCGTCAGCTGGAAAAAAACTTAATTTTCAACGGCCGCGTCGAGTATCATAAACATCGTAAAACGCACATGTTCCAAGAAATTTCACGGACCAAAGGAAAAACCTCAAACCATAAGAATTCTTTCAAAAAATATTATCGATAATTCAGAAATCAATACAAAACCCCAATATAAATGCATCTGAAAAGAAAAGCAGGAAACACAAAAATGAAAAATTAGAAAATTTCAGCATAATGTTTCTAATGGATAAATTATTAATAAGGTATTAAATCTTACATAGCAAAATTTTGCAGATATTCCATCATTTTTCAAACCCAGTTTGTGTTTTACCTTTTGACAAACCTATTTTTGATGAGTATCAGGTTGATATTTTAACTGAATTACTTATAAATTTGAAGAGTATGCACATCCTTCTGGGAACTTCATTTCTGAATAAGGACCAGAATGAAATTTGAAAAAACAACGTTTTGATAAACTTATTTTTGATAAGCATTAGGGCCTTGAAATAAAAGAATGATAGAAAACTGAAGAATCAGGAAATTTCAAAATGAAAATTCAAAATGAATACACTATTACGAAGGTACTCAATGGAACATAACAAAATTAGGTTCATATTTTATATACGATATATTCATCAGAATACCTTTTTTGTATAGTTGACGAGGGCTTCATGTTTTTTATAAACCCAATTTATGTACAACCTTCTAACAAACTTTTTTTTTTGATAAGTATATGGTTGAAATCTTAATTAAATTACATATAAATTCAAGAAGTATGGAAACCCTTCTGGCAAACTTATTTTTTGGTGAGTACCAGGATGAACTTAAGGAATCAAAATTTGCGGTTGATTATTTAGTTATATAGATCATCTTTTGTTTGAAAATTATTGGTTTGAACGGAATTCGGGAAAATGTAATTGATATAATTGGAGGACCGGTTAAAAATATTAGGTAGGTGTATTTAATCAACGAGAAAAAACATGAAGTCTCCTACTTTGGTTAAATTTTTTCTTTATTCTTGATACAAAAAAGAAGATCCAAACGTTTATCAATGATCACGAATCAATTGGAAGTCAGTCAAGCCTTCATATGAATATTTTTTGTTTTCATATTAACGTATTAGGTGAATTTTAATTCGCATAAGATTTAAATTATTCAAACCTGTAGTCTTCTAATAAATAATCCCTGATAAGATGAGGTTGGTTTTGGTTGATTCTTTCCTTTTTTCTCCTTTTTTTCTCTGTAATTTATTTATCTTTGATGTGCGGAAAAGAAGGTAGTTTTATGAATCTAGTTTTTAAATGTGAATTTTTTCATGCCCTGATTTCTTTGCGCATCATTATCTATAAAAAAAAAGATTTAATTATGTTCTTGAATCAAAATTTTCCAAATGGGGACACTTAGTTCAGGATTCGTTCCAATATGCAGGGTTTGTGTATGAATATTTTTAAAATTTTCCTCAATTGCGTGGAACAATTCTTCATCTTTCAAAATTTTTCACAGAGGATGTTTCAAATATTCGCAATGCTAGAATCGTATGATTTGTTAGATTGTTTCTTTTTCTATTTGGAAAATGTGATGATCTGAATAGATTGGTTCGGAATGTGAAAATTTTCAAAAATTTTGAATTGTCAATTCAAAATAATAATAAATATATTCAATATAATCATAAGAAGATATAATATGCAATAATATTTTATAATTTATTATAAATAAGAATCTTCATAAATCCAGTACGTTTTATTCTAAAGGAAATACAAGTTATAAAATCTCCAAACGATAGACAATTAATATGTTCATTTCTTTAAAATCGAAAGCCATTGAAAAATAAAAAATTCAAAGCTTCTTATCTTACAAAATCTTACTTCAATGCACATACGTGTGGTATTTTTTCTCTTCAAATGTTCCCACTGAAAAATTGAATAAATTTGTAATCAAGTTCTATTAGGCTTGGAGCATTGGCAGTGATAAGGTTAGATCAACACAAATAAATTATTGCCCAAGAATTTTTGGTTGTGCGTCGCATGTCATTCAATGAACTGTGTATGTCATATAAAAAAGTATATCAACATATATACTGACAGTTTAAACAAGTATTCCATAAAAACGATTTTTTGTTGATTCAACGTTATCTCTGACGAAGCTTCAATTTTTAAGAGTCTGAACTATCCTTCTTATAATTTAATAAATGAGTGAATGAGGCAGAAAAATTCATTTTATAGTTAAATTTATATAACGTATTTCATTTAAAATAAAAAATGCCAAAAATGAAATTCCGCCAAAAAGATCTCAGATGAAAAAATATACCAAACACAATTACATGAAATCAAATTCGGCCATAATAAAAAGAAAATTCATGTCAAAAATGTATTTGCAAATTTTTGTAATAGAGAACATGAATTACATTTTTCTTGGGTTTCGGTGGAGAAATTGCTCAGGTTCATACTTCGTATAAAAAGGTTTCTGGTCGGCTACTGGCCAGGAATACCCAGGTTGGATTTCTTGGTCGCAAGACGACCGAGCACTAGTCGGGATACTTTTTCTGTTAAAATTACTAATTTTTTCAAGAGACATGACATGACCGAAGACCTACTAACAGCGGCTAGTTGAATCATTTGCGTTTTGAATTTTCGAAACAAACATGCAATTTTTTTCCGTGTTTAAACATACTAAATAACACTGTTATTGACTTACTATATTCCTTGCAATGAGCGTCAAAAGAAAAACCAAGTTACCAGTATCTCGCCTAGAGAAACATTTTTCAATCAGACAGTGGCCAGATCATCCGACCGCGTCCAGGCCGGATTCTGACCAGCTTACCGTTACATTGTCAGCCCCATTCCGGCCAGTTCCCTGTACAGCATTTAGTTAATACGGGGCTATCCGGCCAAGTTCCTGGTGATTTCATGTATACACCGTTGACATTGTTGACCAGTTATTTTTTTAAATTGTTGAAAGTCTGAGTTATACTGTTGCACGGAAACTTCACAAATGTTATTTCTCACCAAATTAGGTACATGTGGAATTCTTACCATCCAGTCCAACAGCATCATGGTAGAAATGGAGGATAACTCTAAGTTTGAAGGAAAATTCATTCCATTCTCGAACAATAGCATACCCAACTGGATGCAGCCTCAGATATCATATCATATTGGGGGCCATTTTGCATTTATACGAACGGCAGGGGGCGAACATTATGAGTCTTTGACAATTCTTCAACCCAAAAATCCGCCACGCAATTATGATCCTTATCCTCATCCTTATCATAGTCCAATGTCCGCCGAAATAGATTTAGGAAATAAAGAATATTTTAGAGCTAAACATTTCGAAGAATACGTTGCCACTCATCGACATTATAGAACCCAACCTAATTTTCCACCCAGCAACCGTATTTATGTAACAGTTCCAACAGGTCCTATCTATAGTGCAGCTTTAGAAAGAGTGGAATAATGTGAGAATTGTATATGTATGCCAGGGATATCTCTAAGATGTCCTAAATCCATAATTTCGTATATTCCTGGATGTGTAAATATGTACAGCTCGTGATCCTTTTGTATATTCAAGCTCATAAATAAATCAACTGATTATTTAAAAATATTGAAAAGTTTTTCTCCCGACGATTTTCTAGAAAGTATGGAATTCTGTATTAAGAAGAACAAAAAGGTGCAGCTATTCAGATTGCTCAGGGAATAAAATCGTTTCTATAAAATATCAATTTCGCATATTGGCACCTATATTCAGAATGTCAATTCGTCACTATGGCCCAGGCATTTGGTACTTTCTTACCGAATTAAGAAGATGAAGCGCAGTTTTTGGCTAAAACCATTTATTAAGGGATCCTAATGAAAATTTCAAATTTTCTGGAAATGACTACGTTGTGCCCCGGAAATATTTTCCAAGAAATTTAAAAAAATCGTGTACCATTGCTTAAAAAAAAAATGTGCAGCGGCAAAATTGAATTCGACAAAAATCTGTGAAAGTTAAGAAATTAAGAAACTTCTAATTCTAATAGGTGCTAAGTTATGTCTCTTCAAAGAAACCCGGTTTTTAATTAAAGAGACTAAAAATCAAATTCTAATGTTTGTATCTGTATTTTGAAACCTGTTAATTCCAGAAAGAAATGCAATGAATGTTAATTTCATGACGATGAAAAATATTAATATTTTTAAGGAAACATCATGATATTAAATTAAAGAAGCTGACAGATATCGTATTTTTAGCTTTGTAAAAATTGCTTTTCCGCGGGTTAACATTTTGTATGATTACTCAGGAACTACGTAAATTTATTCGTGCCATTGGTACAGATTCAAACAGTATAGACGGCTCTTGTTTTAAACATATAAAAAAAATTTCTGGAAACAATTTATTAGGTTTGGCGATCATTTGAACGCAAGATTCCAAGCCGATGATCTTTCTGGAAAAACCTTGGACTCTGAAACTACACATTTTTAAATAGTACAAAGAAATAACTTCAACGTTGTCGGATTCAACGTAATAAAAACTTATTCAGTGTCAAAATAGACTGCCATTTTACGAAAATTTTATTGCAGTAAAGAATTGTTATAAACACATAAAATGATATCATAGTTTCAAATAAAGAAAACTGATCTTCATTTAAAGTAATTTTTTTCATCTAAAGAATCTTTACGCAATGGATAGCCATTAAATAACACAATTATCACTGTTTTCAAACATTTTCCTAAACAAGTTCACCGTTTGAACTTCTTTCACTTACAAGGTTCTTTTTCGCTGCTAAATCACTTATTTTGACCTCATAAATTATATGTTGCCCCACATAAGGAACCTTATAAGTTAAAAAAGGACGAAAATATTTGAAACATTTTTATTTTGTGTAATAATTGTTATATATATATATATATTGTTATATATATGAATATATATATATATATATTGTTATATATATATATATATATATATATATATGTATCTTTATATATCTAATCCTTCTGTTCGTGTGAATGTGACTGAACTCCTCCTAAACCGCTGGACCGATCTTGATGAAATTTTTGGTGCGTGTTCCAGTGGATTCGAGAATGGTTTAGATTTACAATTCAGTCCACTGGTATTCAAAAAAATTATAAATTTTCAAATTTAAGATGTGTGTACGGGAAAACGTCTGTCGTGTCCGCTAGTATATATATATTCGTAAAAACCTATCATTACATGCTATTATTATTTATTTTTATTATGGTATTATATTATCTCATTAGGCCATTTCCCTTTCGGGGTAGGCGTGACTTGCTCGATTGGAAAATAGTAGTGTGTAGGTTTGTATATAGGTATAAGATACATATAGATAGGTATTTAAGTGTAAGGTATAGATATTTTAGATTGATCTAGAATCCTCGTGTTATTTGTCCAATTGACACGTTCGTTCCGCAACACTGCTCCGACCCAGGTTACTGATCAATCTCTCTAGCGATCACCCCAAGTGAAGAGCTTCAAAAAATTGTTATGTGTGGTTCCCCACTTGGGCCCATTCATTATATTATATATTACGATAAAAGATGAAGAAGTTGTACTTGTGAATTTAATTAGACTTGAAACCAGATCGGGTGATTGCTATGCTTCCCCCCGTAAAATTACCTTCATATTATCTGGTTGAAATTTCAAATTGGCCAATGCCTTCATTCCTAGGTTCTCCAGGTGACTCTTTAGTCTTGCGTAGACGTTACCCATGCCCGGTTGTTCATCATCAGCACAGTCTATGATAAGTGCCTGATGAGATGAGGATGTTATGAATGTATGTATTTAATATGATGTTTCAAATCCCTTGCAACGATGTTGTAGAAGTACATAATTAGAAGCATGGTGTAGTTGGGAGTTCGTTTTTCACCGCTATTGTCCTTGAACGGCAGCCGCGAGCGTTGAAGGTGACAGAAGCCACTTCTGGATGTTTTCTTACAGCTACCATCTCCCACATCATAGGTTTAAAGTCGTCAACTTCCCAATGGTGTAGGAAGTTTCTTACAATGCAACAAGTGTATAATGAAACCCCTTTCTGAGCTTCAACCAGTACCCTGCTGACTCTTAGATGTTGAAGATGTTTAGTGCGTCTTGCATGCACATTGTATGTAGCCGAAATCACAATCGGATGAATGTGAATATGACTCCCGACTGGAGTCTTTGACGAGACAACCAAGTGCGTCCCCGCGTTGCAGATAGACGGTCTCTGTGCTGTGTATTTTCGTGAAATATAATTAGCAAGCTAAATAAGTAGTCATGAAGGGTGAATTATATCAGAGATTGATATATTAAATACCGGGCGACCTTTCAGAGTGAAATTGCCTTATCTCTACAAGCATCGATCGCTCCGGAAGAATAATCTTTTCCAGAAAACATGAAAATTACCGAAGGATACTCAAAGCATAGTTCAGAATCTCTGAGTAGAGAACCATCTGTGAGTAACCTTGGCATACCGAAAGGCAGAGTCTTAGGATTACCTACGTTCCATGATGTTCTGGGGTGTCAAACCAAGCGGTGAAACCACGATAATCCTAATTATCGGGAGTTGCTCAGAAGATTTCGAGACGCCGATTGATAAATCAATCAGACACAATAACCAGCCAAATTGAGACTAGGATTAAGAATAGGATATATGATATCAGTAAGCGAATACTAAGCAAGGATACTATTCTTGCTATGAAAAACTGATGTTATGTTAAGAAAATTATCCTTCATGAAAACCTTCAAGATAGTCTCTCCTGACATGAAAGAATGGCATGATGGAGGAAGGAGGAAAGAATGATTTACACCAGGAGGTATCGATAGGTATACCGCAGTCGGCTTTAAAGACTTCTAAGGAACAGGACTTGGAATCCATGTGAAGAACCCCAGGGCTAAGAGCACAATAGCACTGGACATATTTCCTACAATTTTCAAGGCCGAACACAAGGCTATAAAAACTTACCTAGGAAAAAGACGTCAGCAGGCATATGAAGAACAGCACATTTACAGAAGCTTCTGGCACACATTATTCATGTTTCAATTATGTAACCTCACAATTCCTTGTTTACATATGAAATTAGAAGATACTTTTATGCATGATCACTATAATGTTAACTACAAGAAAATTAAGATTTTCAAAATAATGTATAATAATAATATTAAAAGGCATTAATGAATTGTAACAAGTGTTTGCATTCTGAATAAGTTCGACTTATTTATGTACGTAATGAATCTGTAATCGGAAATAACAATTTTCCTAAAAATGTATTTCATTTCTTGAATACGCGTTCAAAACCAAGGATGAATTTTTTGTTGCCAACTGAAGTTTGGTAGTTGAATTAATGATATTTTAAACCTACATAAACTCACTCCTCAAATAAAGCATTGTTATCGAATAGAAGTGATAAAAGTTACTGTATATTCTAAGACGATCGAATCTCTTTTTATTACATCTATATATACATAGCAGGTATTTTTCAAACACTGCTTACATCAAATATAAGGGAAAATGATTTTGCAGTTCTCCTTTAGTGTCTAGTAAGTAAAAATGAATGTCCTTACAGTCGACTTTCTTCTTACAATCATTGGTTTTCTCAACTTTCAACGTATGTGTCATATATTATTATAATTTTCACCTACAACGAATGCAACGTATATCCAATTATGTGTTCACATTCGAAATTGTTGAAAATATAAGTTATTGTGGTGTACAGGATTTTTATACATGTTAATTTTATTTCTGGCAAAATTAGGTGCAGGTGGAATTCTTAATACTCCGCCAAAAAGCATTGTCGTATTAATGGGGGATAACTCTAGATTTGAAGGACAAATCACTTCATTCTGCAAGCACAACGTACCCAACTGGATGCAACCTCAAATATCGCATTATTTTGTGGGCCTTTTCGCCTTCATACGAACGGAAGAGGGCGATCATTATGAGTCTCAGACAATTCTTCGACCGATAAATCGGCCACGTAACTATAATCCTCATCCTCATGGTCCAATGTACGCTGAACTACGTTTAGGCACGAACAAATATTTCAAAGCTAAAGATTTCCAACCGTACGTTGCCACTCATCGACATCATTCTTCTAGCCCAAATTATCCACCTAGCAATCGCATTTATGTAACAGTCCCAACAGGATCTATATATAGTTCAGTTTTGGAAAAAGTGGAATAATGTCAGAATTTTATAATTTTGCATATTCACGGAAATGTATGTATTTATATATGTATGTATATTCAACTATTCTTTATAATTTTCCTTGGCGATTTTCCACAAAGCATGTACCTAGAGGAACTCGCGAACGGAACTGTTACATTGCAGACTGACGCAGAATATAACACGTGGGGTTGCCGTACGGAGAAGGTAATGAATATTTAAATAATAATTGATTATTAATTGAATTATCATCATATTCTATTATTCTTCAACACATTCCACGTAAATCAGTGTGTCCGCGATGTATGTATAACTTGGATTCGATTATTTTTGCAAAATATATTCATAAATAAACTCAAAGTACTTCGTTTGCTTAGATTTGAGCTATTTTTTTTTTTTGAGTACATGCAAAAATTTACCGTGGAAGGCTCCCGGGTACCCGGCTACGCACACATTGGTTAAAAATAACCAAAAAGTGCAGTAAACTTACTTTCGATTAATTTGAAACTGCGTCCACTCGTGCATTTTGACTTACTGATTACAAAAATGATAGCGAAAATATGCGCAAATTCAATTTTCAACGCTAAAGCTCCAAAAACCTATGAAAATTTCATTGTTCTTCGATTACTTCAGTGAATAATGGTAATATACAAAAAAGCCTTACATAAAAGTCGTAGATCTTCTGAAAATACAGCTTCCATTTGATATACATTTGATAAAAACATTCTTGCTCAATTAAAGAAGAAAAATGTTGGTACAATCTGTAGAATTGCTGCGAATGGAACTTGTGGCACTCCTTTTCCTCACGAAATGTTCGAAAACGAAGGTGTGTGACCTGAATTATTTACGTGACCAGTCACAGGAGTGCCTTCTTCCCTTGAAGATACTTTGGTAGCGGGTAGTTGTTTGACCAACTTTATTCCTGTACCCAGTTAAAGGGGTTTCTTCCTGCCTCCACGCGACACTGAGAAGTGGTAGGTATTTCTGCGACTAGTTGTAGGGGTGCCTTCCCACCTTCTCCGCCATCATAAGTTGGAAAGTGGAAGGTATGTGACCTATATTATATATGTGATTGAGGGGCAGGGGGTGAAATTTTCAGATTTTTGGTGTGCACTATAGGGAGAAAATGTATAATACAAACATAAACTGCAAAATCATTTCCAAATTTCAAATCCCTATGAAAATTATTTCTATGATGAGCGCTATATCCTGACTTCCATTATACTTATTCCTGCCAATGTTAAAAATAATAATAGTTGGAACAAATTATCTTTCGTACATTGACTGCACTTATTTTCAACTCTTTCAATCAAAAAAAATATTGTCTTCTACATGCCAAAATCAGAAAAAAGATTATTTTTGGGACTTTAATTTATGAATGTTGAATATTTTTTTTTCCAAAGAATGATTAGGACAAAAAACTAACGCACACCACGAATCTCCTAGTATCAGCTTCCCAGCAATTCCATTTTTACAGATAAACATTTTCTATGATTACTCAGCAATTACGGAATATTTATTCGTATCCTTAGACCAGATATAAAGAATACGATTGCTTTTGATTAAATCGTAATTTTTCCAAATTTTACAATGTAGAGACAACATATTGTGAAATAAATGTTATTAATTTATTTATAGAAACATCTTTAATTTCATGTATAAAACCGGTGAGAACATTTTGACCCTTCATGGCTGAGTTTCCGTTTACGAAGAAGAGTGAATTTTTCTGGATTAATGATTTGTATAGAGCCCAAAAAGCAAGAGAATAAATTAGGAGTGAAAGACTCTCTTTACTTTCCAAATCTTGTATTCAAAAGTACATTAGATGCAGTGGATAACTTTTGAATAAACATTTTATCTAAATTGAAGGCTTCAAATACAGGTGTATTATTAGATTTAGAGGTAGAAATGCCCAGATTTGGACTCTCATACATGAGACAGAAACCTAAATGATACAAAAAATGTCTTTAGTCTTTGTTTACACTGCTTCTACCATGCTATCTATAACACATTTTATTATTATTACGTTATGCGATACCTTATTTTTCTCTCAGGCTTAAGATGGTTACAGCCTCATATGTCGGAAGCATTTTTGTTGATAGTTGAATTTTTTAAAATAATCTGTACGGAAATGTCCTGGTATATAGCATAAGTCATGGAGACATTTTTGTGATGCAATCAAGTGAACTGATGAGATGAGTATGTTATAAATTAATGGAATATGATGTTTGAAGTCCCTTGCGATGATGTTGTCGCAAGTACGAAACTAGGAGCACAGTGTAGTTTGAAGTTCGTCTTTTACCGCTGTTATCCCCAACTTGCGTGCGCGAGCGTTGAAGGTTACAATCGCCGCCTCTGGATGTTTTCCTGAAGCTAACATCTATTTTATTAGTTATAGTTATATTTATCCGAGTTATGTATATAGATTGTTTACTATTATTATCATCACTGTAATTATAGGGAATCTTCTATAACAGATCCTTAAAGAACCTGGAGTCAAAGCCACTTTCCGGACTATGTCAGGAACACTGATCAGTCAGGGAATCAGATAAACAGAAAATGAAACAGTACACATCAATATCTGACAAGCATGAAGTACGTTCAAATTCTATATACTCAAAATAAGAAAACATACATTCCAGTCAAAATAAAAAAAAAGTCATGATAGGGACTTACATATTATGAGAATGATCATCCATAACAGTGCAAAAGGCTGCTAGGCGCTTTCTACTTGGTAGTAGCGACTACTTTCCTATCAACTTTACCATAGTGTGCTATACTTCTGGAACTGAGTCGTATCGCGCTCCTAGGTTTTTCTGACTAGGACAACTATCACGGCGATAATTTATTGCATTGCCATCGCTTATGAAGCACTATAATGTCCGGCCCTGTGTGATGAACACTGTGTTCCATAAGGATAGTTTGATCCCAGTATGGGTTACAGTTCACGTTTGCGAGGACAACCTCTGGGACTAACTTGTGAAAAGGCAACCATTCCTGTTGTAAATTCAGGTTTGAAGCAATCTACTTGTGTATGACGGTTGCATCATCATTACGCCTGTGAGTATACTCGTTATGAGCTAACTTTTTGCATCCATCAATGAAGTGCTTAATGGATCCATTGTGATCACCACATAATCTGCACCGATCCTACACAAGTGAGTGGAGTATATGCTTCTGGTAACTTCAGGTGCTGGTGACCTTGTCCTGTATGGCCACTAGAAATTCTGATCATTTTCACATATTTTTTTGTGATTTGCACTGTCCTGCTTGACATAGAAATATGTCTTAAGTTGTGTAATCTGCTATGCACACATTTTTCGTATATCCAACACGCTTCTTTCTTTACAAAAAGTGGTAGGAATTTCCTTTCACATACAGAATTTGTGTGGCGCATCAGATGTTTTGTCGTGTGAACGCTGATGGTTCTGTCCAAATTTTCTTAAAAAGTAGGCAAGAATCGGAATCACGTGGGTGTTAACGGACTTGATTTTGTTGCTCAATTTGAGGCTGGGTTTCGATGTCTTTCAGGCGCTTGACAGCAGCGGTCGTGAGGCTTTTCTTAAGAGTAGTGTGACATGGTTTCATCAGTTGTAGGATGCCCAGACATTTATACGACTCATGTAATTTGGAAACTGCAGGATGATGTCGATCAACTTCTGCAATTTTTCTTTCGAGCTTTCACATAGTTTTAGGGCATTCTTGAGGGCCTTTCTTCACGCAATATCCATGGCACGTATTTCTGAGGGTTTTACTGAGTGGATTCAGCGCTAAATAGGATCATAGGATACTGAATGAAAAAATATCGGCCGCAATGCGCAAGAGTTTGGAGATCCTAGTTCGATCACGATCAAGTACTTGAGTCCCATGCACCTGGTTCAAGACGACATTGTCAATTGTTACCAGGCCCTGGCATCTCCAAGAGTTGCAACAATATGTATTCATCAAGGTGGTATCTAATCGTATGTCCGAATAGAAAGTGGTTGTCAATTTCAAAGTTGAGATGATTGTAATTGACCCATATTGTATTGGCCCAGAGGCCTAACTATTTCTTTTTCAGAACGTATTAAATTTTTTGTAATTCTTGGAATCAAGCTGTAATATTTTTGAAAATCTCTCAATATTCTATTGATTTATTAACATTAATATTATTATTATATTATTTTTCACGAAAGCCCTATCATTGGGTATCGAAAATGGCGACGTAGTTTGCATTAACAGGTAAACTTTCCTCACTCTCTTCTCTAACAGAGAGAGCACAGAAGGAAACAACACAGATAATCTGTGCAAATGTATGAATTATTTATAATTTCTTTTATAAAGGAGTTTCCTGAAAGTAAAAAAGAACAGAGATCTCTGATAGGTTCGACACGTTCAAACATGATACAATTGAGTTTATTTCTCAAGATTTAAGGGTATATTATAACTTGAAGTCCATCGACAAAAATGAGATAATATTATCTGAAAGGCTGTTAAATAAATTAGATACAAAACATCTTTTTAATTTAAGACTTACTGTCATTTTTCTTTCTACATATTTCTAAATTTTCTTCAAATGTGAAGTATCTAAACTAAACATTGAAACGTTCGAAATGTTTTGATTATCAGTTTGAAAAAATAATAAATATATATATTATATGATAATAATGAAAAATATAATTCGTGATGATATTTTATAATTCATTACAAATTGGAAGCTTTCTGGTTGAAATACGTTTTATTTCAAGGGCTTCGAAATTATAGAATAATGTGTCTAAATTAGACTATTTCGTAAGGGAACTAAAGGAGAACTTGAAAAAATATTTCAGAACAAAAGTGTTTATGTAAAAATATTATCCTTGAATTCTAATGCTATAGGGCTCATTTTATTGCTTCAGTATGGTTTTATTCAACAAATTTTATTTAGGAAAAATCTTGTTTATGAAATTACAGTGGTATGGCTCATAAAAAAAGATTTTTAAATTAATATGTACCAAGGAAATCTGCAGAGATTGTTTTACGGAATAAAACAAGTCCTATTACATTATGATAAGATGCTAATTGCTACTTTTAACTGAAGAGAAATAAAAAATACAAACCTGTGAATAAGTATTGTTGAATAACCAACTTTTAATAGATATATTACATTTTAAACGTCACCTTCATTTATCTTCTGAATTGGTTACAATTGGCAATAGGAATATTTGCCTTGCTTTTATCAATCATTTCTAACCAAGCCCATTTTTGAACGTGAGATAAGTTTTGTAAATCCTCAAAATACTTCCTTAGAAAATTGAAATAATTTTAATATTCATATCCTCAGGATTAAAATTTCAGGCAAAGATAACTTTAGACCAAAGAAAATAGATTCCTGCCCAACGATTTTCTGTCTTATGTCGCATGCCATTGAATGAACTATGTATGTCATATAAGAAAGTATATCAACATATGACAATTCAATTTATAATTTTCTGATTTTCTGAGTGTCACAAAACAAAAAACAATTCAATAAGATTGCGCTTCAACTTAATTTATGCGGTTATAAAAACTGGATAAAATCAAGCTCATAGATTCAATAATTCGATAATATTGGATAAACAGCTAGATAGCTGCCTCTATGTAATCCAATTAGAATTTTTCTTGAATATCTGGTGTTTTTAAGAAACAGCATTTGCCTCATTATTGAGGCATCAACTGAAATAGATTCATCATTACTCGTTCGCCTAATCCTCATATATGCTCACAGTTTAAATCAGGATTCTAGATAAACTCATTTTCTTGATCTGACGTTACCTTTGACGAGGCTTGAATTTTTCTAGTGTCTGAATTATTATTCATATAATTTAGTTAACTAGTAAATAAGGCGGAATAATTGAATATGGCGAAATATGGTGACTATTGGGTTGAGAGTTTAAAAACGCATCGAAAAACTACTTGGAAAAAGACACGTTTGAATTACGAATGCATGAATACATAGTTGACATTGTTGGTCAGTGGTTTTCAAAAATTGTGAAAACTTAATGTTACAGTGGTGTATAAAAACTTCATAAATGTCAATTGATTCTTATAAAAATAGGTGCCGATGGAAGTCTGAATATTCAAACAAAAACTATTGTGTTGTTAATGGAGGATAGCTCTAGGTATGTAGCAAAAATAATTTCATCCTTCAGCCGCAACATACTCAACTGGATGCAACCTCAGTTATCTTATCTGTTTATGAATCTTTTCGCATTCGTCCGAATGGAAGCGGGCGCTCATTATGAGTCTAGGACAATTCTTGGACCGACAAATCGGCCACGTAATTTTAAACCTCATCCCCATTGTCCAATGTACGCTGAACTATGTCTAGGAACTAACAAGTGTTTTAAGGCTAAAGATTTCCGACCATTTGTTCCGAATCATCGACATCATTACTCTCACCCTAATTTCCCACCCAAAAAACGCATTTACGTAACAATTCCAACAGGCTCTATCTATAGTTCAATTTTAGAAAGAATGGAATAATATCAGAATTTTATATCTATGCTGAGGATGCCTCCAGGATATCTCAATTCTATAATTTTGTATATTCCTGGAAGTGGAGACATGTATATTTTCGGATAATTGTTTATATCGAATTATACAAATGAACTAATAAATTTGAAATGTTAAGAATCATTATCATTTTTTCTCTGGTGTTTTTCTATAATGTATGGAATCACGCATTAAAAAGAACAAAAACCTCTCAACCTCACTTTGTAAAAGGATATACTGATTTTATCATTTGTTTATGACAGTAGCCTGAAAAACGCTCAACGTACCCAGTTTTGAAATTTTGAGAAACAAATTTTTATTCATGCATATTGTTTAAGAGGTGAACTCACGTTCACATTTCATTATCTGATAGGCCATATTCAATGGAGATAAGGCGAGGTGGACAGCATGTCTTTCTGGATCAACATGTCTCACTGGCGTTCATATGTGCTCATACGAAGATGTGGATCCACTTCCTATAATCGTCTGACATAGATTATGTCTCTGGATCTACAAATCAGACAGGCTAGATATGAAGTTGTGGTCTCCAGTGACACAATTTGCATCAAGTTTCATTTACAAGCGTAAGCTCACATAATTATACAATTATGTTTTTGATAGGATCTATGCATATAAATATGTATATTAATTATGGCTTTCATCAGATTCACGAGATGGACTTATATCCGAACCGAATTTTCAAGCAGACTTATATCTTTAACTGCAAATTATGTCTAATTGAATTCACAAATATAATCTTTACGTATACGTCACAGGAACTCAAACACAGAAAAAACTAAGTGTAAACTTTACCCGGATTTCGGGGTAAAGATTACCTGCAACAAAAATTACCCCATTTGGGTAAACTTTTCCTGACTTATCGGTATTTTTCTGCTTTTACCCATGCTTGTAAGGAACTTATGACAGCTCTAACGATTCGGCAAGTCAGCCTTTATGAAGCCGCACTTATCCGATTTGCCTGTTACACCAACCATAAGCTAATTTGACTTCAGCGATACAAAGCTAGTGGCTTCCAATTTTCAACACGGTGGCGAAAACTTTTATGAGATCAAAAGACAGTTTCTGCCCATCGAGGGTAATATTTGTGTTTCACCAATACGAACAGGTAAAAATACGAAATTACCTGCAATACTATTTACCCTAAGTTGTTTCTGTAAACTGATACGTAACAGGAAAATATGTGGAGTCACATATTGAGGTAGACTGAAACCGATACAGGTAAGGCGATATAGATCAACAATAATCTTCGTAAAGTTCTTGAATAAACTCTTCTCTGAAAAATATTTTAAGCTTATTTCAATTTACGTTTATGATAAGCTTCATGAAAAGACTGTAATTTTTTAACAGGTTTTTATTCGATCTATCATAAAAGATTATGCAATTTTGGATCCAAATATCTGACGGGCAGTAATCTTTCTAGATACAACGAAATGGGCCTTGTTTCTGCCCGTCAAGATCATTCTGGTGTGAACACTATTCCTTAAACTAACTGCAAACTGCAGTAAGTCTTATGATAGTTCTGTCAGCCAAAATACGCTTTACGGGAAATTGTATTTTTCGCAAGGATTTGCATAACATTCAGACATTGCTGGTAATGTAATTGCTGGTAAACGTCTGATACTGGGAATGTTGTTCTAAATTGTTTATAAATGACAGACTCTTCTCTTCCATCTCAGTTTCTGAAAAGGACTTAACTCAATTAACAAACCTCTTTTTAATACAATCTTGACTTTTTGTTTAATAAGCTCTCATTTGCAGATAGAGATTGCGATCATCTTTCGATGTGTCTTTGAGGGTTCAAGTTGTTCAGAAACCAACAATTTGGCTTTACCAGAAATCGTGTTCAATATTTACACTATATTTGAAATATTTTCAACAGAACCTGTCCAGCAAGATTGGCAATTTTATTCCAATGTCACAGTTTTTTCTTCAAAAAATCAGAGGATTCTCTTATCGGGCTTTCATCTCCTAAAAATGGAGTACTCATTTCAACACAGATTTCCTCATACTTCATCTACCATATTTAATTTTCTTGCAGAAACTTTTTTTCCATTCAATAACGGATTTCACAGTATAAAAAGGAATGAACTTGATTTTCATTATGTTAGCAGGGTGAATGAGTAAGCTGAACAAAATAGGAATATGTTCAAAAATGGAAAACATAGGTTGTGTTTCATTATATGAAATTATATACAAATATATACAATTTGTTGTTAGAAATATTCTCATGGTTGTTACCTCTTCTTTCTACCGAAAACTATATGAAGAATACATAACTCTTCGTGAAAATTCGATTTACGAAACAAAACTATCACCAAATGAATAGCCAACTTCTCTCAGTTCTTTTCATTGCAGATATTTAATTTCTGTGAAGAATTATAATTTGATTCTGAACAGAGAAAATTCGACATGAAAGAAAAATTCTGAAAAAGAATTTCAATTTGGAATTATGAAAAGAGAATAAAAAAATCTCTGCTTCAAGACAGAAGTATACATCCTTTGAGAACAACCGTTCGAAAGTTCACAAAATTTTGTATAAATTACTCGGAAAAATTCTTTCTCGGCCATTGATAAAGAGCAAATATTTCTTAATAATATTAGAATAATCAAAAGATAATGGATAGATTTTCAAAATTCAAAGAAGATTAGAAATGGGTTATTATTTCTGAAATTTCCCAATTAGACTCAAGCTTCGAGTACTATCTATTTCAGCGATTATAATTGTTTGCATTTTGATAAAAAACAATTTCTCTTCTACAATTCGGAATAAAAAAAATTACTTTTGTCCTCCATTACTGAAGGTCAAATTTTCAATTGTTTGAAAAATGAGTATGATAAGAGTTAAACACACGCGACGAATCTCATATCTTTTAGCTTTGCAGAAATTTCCATTGGACGGGTAAACATTTCTCTTATCATCAGAAAGCAATTACGTCATATTTATTCGCGTCCTTGGTCCAGATTCGGAGAGTAGGATTTATTCCTAATTTAAAACATTTGAAACATTTTTTGGTATAATTCACAAAATTTGGCGATGATGAATCTCAAATTTTGGGACGACGAGACAATTTTTTATTTGATAGCATTGTCAGGATTAACTAATTCATTGAGGAATTTCTTCAAATTAGGAAGATATATACATATATTCAATAGAGTACAATTTTTTGATTTTTTAGAAGAATCCAATAATTTGGACTTTTTCTGTTTATCTCACACCAGAAGTTCACTATGCTTAAATTCTATGCTTATTCTATAACTATGCTCATTTCAATGTTTTTATTTCATTTACAATAAAACTTTGAAAAATAAAATGCAAAACTAAAAGAATGGCAACGCTCTAATTCAGAAAATTAAATAATTTGTATCAAAGCTTTCTACTTTAAAATTATAAGTAAATAGCGCTCGAAATTCAAGAATTTCTGATTTCGCGAATCGATATTTAAAGATACAATTTTTTCAAATTGCAAACCATAACAGTTCGACCTTTTCAAGCCGAAAACGTTTGAAATCGATTAATTTCAAATTCAATTACAGTCTTCACACTATTTCGCCGAATACGCTTCTTCGCTAGCAAAAAAAAAAATTAACTGAACCCAATCAGAAAATCCAACTAATATTGGTAAGAATTTTTTCGTTTTTGTTTAAAAGTTTAACTATTTGCATGAGAAATCATTTTGTTGCAAATCAATGTTTTTGATCAAAAATTCATGTTTCAAAATTCATTTTTCATGGTAAAACAGTCATTTTCTTTGGTTGAAAATTCTTCTCTTTTGATTAAAAGTCCATCTTTTTGTGGTTAAAAAATTGTCTGTTTGAACTATTTGGTTGAAAATTCTTGCTCTTTAGTTGAAAACAATCTATTTGTCAATCTATTTGTTGATATTTGAATTGTGCGGAAAGAAATAATTTAGACTAAGATGTAGAATCCTTCAAGCTAAATGACTATTTTTAAAAAACGGGTGAATTTTTTCTTATTTGATGCGATATTTTGTGGAATTTTTTGAATATTTCATGCTACTTATTTTTGTAATATTGTGCGACTAATGTGACTCTTTTCAGGCGAAGAGGAATACAACATAGAGATTCTGTGAGAATACCAGAATTTTTCGATATTTAGTCTATGAAGGGTATATTATAAGAAGAATATTGAGAAGTTTGTATGAATTATGAAAAGTTCGATCAATTTACATAATTCATCTTTAATTGAAAATTAAAATATTTCTCAAAATTCATTTTCAGTCATGGATACAAGTTGAAACCAAAAATGAAATTTTGTTTGACCAGCTTAAGTTTGACAATTGAATTAATGATATTTTAAACATAAAAACACAATCATAATCTCAATTTAGAAAAAAATAGATTTATCACGTTTTGTCCTCTTACTTCTCAAATAAAGTATCCTTATCGAACAGAAGTAATAAAAGTTATTATATTTTAACTAGATAGAGTCACGTTTTCGATCATTCGGGCAATAGCGGTAACATATATATAGCAGTAATTTTTCCAGACATTACTCAGACAAAATTAAAACAAAAAAATCAGTTTTTGGTTCTCTGTCAGCTTCTACTTAGTAAAAATGAATATTCTTACTGGGATTTTTCATCTTACATTCATCGGTTTCCTTTATTTTCAACGTAAGTTTAATATAATGTTATAATTATTATTTAGAAAAAATGTAACATATGTTCTCAAACATTTTTACTTTCCTAATAGCTTTCAGTTTGAATGTATCATTTCTGAAGTATGCAAACATTCGGATTAATTTAATTTCACAATATAAAGAATTTTTTAAGTTGTAAGTAGATCTCTTTCTCATTCCAATAAAATAAGCTAAAAAGTGAATAATTCAAAAATTGTCAATTATCAATTTGGAGTAATTATAAATATATGCAATTGAATCATAATGAAAAAATTAATGTAAGATAATTTTGTACAATTTATTAGAAATTTAGAGCTCTTGAATTTGAATACGTTTTATTATACCTGCAATTTTTTATCCTATAATGCTCCCACTGAATCATTGAATAATTAGAAATTTAAAGTTTTTAGGATTGAATGCATTGCGTATATTAATAATAAAGTATTTTGCCATATATGCTCATATGTTGAACAATGATTCCAGCAGATCGGGCTTTTGTTGATTCAACCTTATTTCTGACGAGGCTTCAATTTCAATTGCCGTTCTTTGTCTGAAATGAAAATCATCAAAAACGTGAAATTTCACCAAAAACATCAGAGACGAAAAAAATGTGCCATTTAAAATCACATGAATTTGTGAAATGAAAATAATATAATTATATATCAATGAATAATATATTTTGAAAAATCTCAAAAGCCGTTCAAGTTATCGAAAAAATGTTACCATATAATTCAGACGATGAAAACGGATATAAATGATCTTTCGGAAAATATATTTTTTGGTGCATAAGTAAATAGTAGACATTGTTCGCCCGTGGTTCTTAAAATTGTAAGTAGTGTAAAAAGAATTCATAAATGTTAATTTAATTTCTGACAAAATTAGGTGCAGGTGGAATTCTGAGTACACGGTCAAACGGCATTGTGGTATTGATGGAGGGTAACTCTAGATTTGAAGGAAAAATGATTTCATTCTCCAATAGCAAAATACCCAACTGGATGCAACCTCAGTTACCGCAGCTGTTTGTGGGCCTATTCGTATTTATACGAACAGAAGGAGGTGATCATTACGAGTCTCAGACAATTCTTCGGCCGTTAAATAGACCACGTAATTTTGATCCTCATCCTTATGGTCCCATGTTCGCTGAACTATGTTTAGAAACAAACGAATGTTATAAAGCTAAAGATTTCAAACCATACAGTGCAGTTCATCGGCATCATTCTTCCCGACCTAATTTTCCACCCAGTAACCGTATTTACGTAACAGTCCCATCAGGCACTATCTATAGTTCAGTTTTAGAAACAGTGCAATAATCTCGAAATTTGACATGCATGCTAAGCATGTCTATCTCGGCAAATTATTTATACCTGATCGTATGAATAAATAAACTGATCATTGAAAAATATTGAATTATTTTTTCCCCTGAATTTTTTCTAGAGAGGCGGTTCTTTTTTAAATCTCAATTTCGGATATTGTCACCTATTTTGAGAATATCAATTTGACATTTGCACAGCGGGATAGGAGCCACAAAAAGTGGCTAAAAGCTAAGGTTCAAAATTTCGATGGAGTAAATATATTCCAAGAATCTAGACATCCTGGATTATAGTTTCGGGGTATTATGCTATTTTGACTCATTATACCATACCGCGCTGAAAAAACCAGTTCTCGTTAGATCACTGAAGTTAAGCAGTATTGAGCGCGGTTAGTACTTGGATGGGTGACCGTTTGGGAATACTACTATACTCTGTTCCCCGAGAGAAGGACCTGAAGGACGACCAATTTTGGTTTTCTTCGCGCAGTCTATTGTTAAATTTTTTCAAGAAGGCGGGATTTCTTGACATCTTTCAGCCAATCCGAAGTGAAGTCCTTCAACTTCATGAAAAACTCTTGTCTTGATTGATTTACGACAATGGTCGACAGTCTGTTTTTTCAGTGATATCTGTTTCGGCTACCTTACCGCAGCAGGGGTCTTTTGCCCCCAGACAGGTCAAAGGAAGGAAATTTAAAAACTGACAATTTTGCAATTAGCAATTTGAAAATAATATAATCAGCATCTACGAATTTTTCCGATTCCAATGATATATTACTTGCTTCGAAAAGTTGAAGGTTTGAAGAAGTTTACTTGAAGAAACTTCAGCTCAATATTTAATTTAACATTGATTAGTTCTCCAATTTTCAACCTTTATGGACAAATTACATGTCGTTGGAATCAGAATAATGTGCACATTCCGAATATGTTACTGTCAAGCGAGTTATTGGAGAATTATTAATTTTTAACTTTTTAATTTTTGCCCCTTTTCCAAAAAAAGTCAACTGGCTACCGTTGTCCCCTGTAACTCGAGACTAGAACGCGGTGAGGTCCTCTTCTTTCACGGCTAACATCTGGTGCAAATCTTTCGAAATATTTGACAAAGAAACCCAAAAATAGTCATAAATATACCAAGGGACCAATGATAAGAGAAATGAAGAAACTACGTGTGAAAAAAAAGGGTAAGGACACTCCTCCATCGAGAAACCACAACCCCCATGCGCGTCTTCAGGTCCTTCTCTCGGGGAACAGAGTATAACTGCGTGCTGTTGGCGTGTCGTGGGTGTAGTGAGCCCATACTTTTAGTTATTTACTACAAGAAACTATCCACCTGGAAACACTACCCGAATCGGGTAGTGTCACGCCTACCCCGAAAGAGAAATGGATTAATGGTATACATACATACATTGGTTTCGTTTTGAACAATATTTGTGGCCAGATCAAGGATAACAATAGTTAGTTTATCTATAGATTTTTTTTCGTGCATTGACTTCAGCAATTTTCAACTGTTTCAATATCAATCAAAAAAATGTTTTCTTCTGCAGGGCTAAATTTTAAGACATTGAAATTTGTTAGGTACCTTCATTTTATATCTCGTTTTTCAAGCTTTTCAAAAATTTCCATTTCACGGGTGAACATTATTCATTCGCTTCCTTGGTCCAGATCCAAAGTTTGGGATAGACTTCATATTTGATACATTTATAATATTTTTGACAATAATTCATTAGATTTGGCGATGTCTTGAACGCAAAGTTTCAAAACTATGATTTTTCTTACAAAACCTTATACGTTGATGCTACACATTTCTTAAATCGTATAATAAAATAACTTTAATACAGAGGGAGTTCTCTGTAGTGATTTTTTTTTAAACGAAACCAAATTCGCATTTTTAGTAATATGCTTCCGATACAAATAGCAGACCAACTCATTCAATACCAGAGAGTCAATACAATTCCCCAGCATGAATTGAAAAAACATTTTCTTTTTCCTGGGGTAATCTTTTTTCATCTGAATAATCCTAACAAAATCAATTGTCAATCAACAGCGTAATTATCATTATTTGAAAAAATTCTCATGGACAAACTTACAGTCAAAACTTATTCTACTGATAAGCTTCTTCTTCTCGGTTTAAACACTTATTCTTATCCTAAGAATTATATTTCGACCAGAGAAAGAACCTCATAAGTTGAAAGAGGATGAAAACAGTGATTCTATTTATAAGCATTGATAAACTTTATAGACTTAAAAACTCATATCATTTAATTAATCGTAAAATTATTCAAATAAATGATTGTATTGTTATCATTGATTGCAGAACTCATAACCTCTGTAAAATACAAGTACGTTCATTTCATGCCTTACCTCGAAAAAAAAAAAAAAAAATAATAATAAAAAAATGTTCAAACATTTGAAAATTAGTTAATTCCATGAATTCAATAAAATAATGGAATTTGGTGTATTTATGGAATTCACGAAATTCATGGAATTCACAGAATTGAAGAAATGTACAGAGTTCACGAAATTTAAGAAGTTCCTGGAATTCCTTCAAATTGTGAAATTTCATGATTTCTTTGAATTCCGTAATTTTCGTGAATTTGGTTAAAGCCTTCCTCTTACATTAAAGAACAACTTTGTTACGGTAAGCTTTCCGTCCGCAAACTTCTTTGCAGACTTTCTTCCGTCAAAGTCTGAAGAATCGATTCCAGACGGTAACAGTTTGCAATAATTTTCATGTTGCAAATATATTTGCCAACCACAACAATATTTTTCTGATCTTTATATCATTTTACATATGTGTTTTCTACAAAAGTCGCTTGAGAAATATACCGCAAAACAGTGCTTTTCATCTGGTTGCCGACAACTCATCTTATTTTCTAATACAGACCTAACTGTGTAGTTGTCATACTTTTTTCTGAAATCTTTTTCGATTATAATCTTCGTTATATGTTTGCATCACACGCACCATAATTGATACATTGACAAAGCTGATGAGATGATGAATTGCATCCTATCCTACTTTGACTGAATTGACTGAAAATTCAATTTCCAGGTTGAAAAGTTAACTTTTTTCGGTACCATTCCACTTTGGTTAAATCTTCAACTACTTCGTTAAAGATGCAATATATTTTGACTTGAAATCTCAGGAATTCAAAGCGTTGCATAAGTAAATCAATATGGTACCCATACAATTATTTTATCTCGAAGAATTTATTGGCTAATTTTCGTAAAAAATCACTTTATTGAAGTCTAAATTATTAAAAAATGAATAAAAAAATAACAGTTCAGAAAGAAGTATTTTAAACTCAGATTCAGAATCTTTAAAACTGAGCGACAATTGTTGAAAAAATTATTGACTTTAAAATTAATTTTGATTGTGCGAAGAGTATTCGAAATCCATTGAAAATTATGTGCTTAATATTCAATGAAAAATAAAGCTATTATTTCAGTCATTCAGTTTCTAATACTGCTTTCCTCATTATCTTTAAAAATGTAATGCGCCTTTTTGTGGAATTTCTTCGAAATTCCGTGCTCATCTGTAATGAGACTTATCTCATTTGTAATAAGACTAAAGTTTTTCAAAGATTTTTTTTTGGATAGAGAGAAGAAAAAGATATAACACAGAGATTCTGTGACGATTTCAGAATCTTCTTGCTATTTTGTTTACGAAGGCGATCCCTGAAAATATGAAGGAAAAAAGTCGATCGACGTAAAGTTAGAGCATCTTCAATTGCACTGCTAGAAATTTCTGTAGAAATTTTCAGACACGTGTCACTGAAGCTTTTTGCAAAATTTATTTTTGAATGATCCTGAACAGAAACAGATATTTCAGCAACGCTAGCTGTATGAAGCTTGAGTCTCATGTTTCAGAAAATTGTGTTACAATTCAGGAATTTTCAGATACTATAACTGAAAATTTCGAGAAAATACAAATTTTTGTCGGCTCATTAATTTCAATATAAAATATGTAATCTATAATCGTCCAGACACAAGAATGACTGTAGTTAATATAAACACATTTGATTTATCGAGTAAATTATATACCCTAGATACATACGTAATCAGTTACATACAAACTTCGCTCAAATATATTCTTACTATAATTTATATTGTTAAGACAAACATATACTGCAAATTTAAATAAGAATCAATGAACAAACGGAATTTCTCAAAATTACAGACATAATCTATCTAGCCAAGAGGGCTTCATTTGACGTAAACAGCGGACTGACCGTTAAATTGAAACCTGGATTAAATATTAAATTACGCAGCTGCTGCTAGCCACATACGGTCTTGATGTACCTTGATGATCATTCAATATCTGAAAAAATAGGTTTAATGTCTCGCTATAATTCAACACAACTTGTTGTAGTTCTTGGCCGCTCGTGGCCACAACCGCCATGCTTTGTTCGCTTTGAACGTGACCGAGAAGTGAGGAGTATGCTTTTGCTAATTGTGCAATTCTTTCGGTCACGGTAACTTATATTTCTGTTACCATCCAGGAATTTTAGAAAACTTTTTGAAATTTTTATATGAACCTTTTCTGGGTGTCAATGAAAAAATAATAAATTTACAATAAAAGTCACTGAGTTTGGATATAAGTAAGATGTAAATATTGTGAATAGTAGATTAGTAGTAGGTATTAGAGCGAAAACAGAGGTTGGCAAGCGAGGCAATGCGAAAAAGTAGGGACATGCGAGCGAGGCGAGGCGAAGCGAGGAAGGCAAGGCGATAAGAGCGTGCGAGTTAGAGGTAAGGAATGGATGGATGTTAGTTTTCAAGGGTTAGTTTTAAGAAAATTCTGTATAATTGGAAGTGTAAGCAAGTCAATTTTTTAAGGCCATCAGGCTGAAAAATAAACGTCAATTTATCTATCTACAAATGACCGCGATATTACTTTGAAGAATAAATAACGCGTTCTTATCAAATTGAAGTCATAAAAGTTAGTATATTTTAACTAAATAAAATCACTGTTTCCTAAGTTCAGGTACTAGCGGTAGCATATATATGTGTAGTGTAGCAGGCATTTTTCGATACACCGCTAAGAAAAAATTAAGAAAAATCACAGTCCAGTCCTCTTTCAGTGTCTACTTTGTAAAAATAAACGTCCATACTGGAATTTTTTTCATTATATATGTTGGTTCTTTTAACCTTCAGCGCATGTATAGTATAATATCATAATTATTATTTATGCAAAAACTTACATATGTTTTCAAACATTTTTACTTTTTTGAAAACTTTGAGTTTAAATTGTTCAATCCTAAGTATGCGAACATTTAAAATCACTATATTGCATAATAAAGAGAATTAAAAAAATTGTAAGTACACTCAGGAAAAAAATTTCTCACTCGTAAAGCACTGTTTCCTTGGATATACATGAAGATTTGGTTTGATCGAAGAAATTTTAGTTGATTTGACAGAATATTGGCTTGATTTAACAAAATTTTGTTCTTGAATAAACCGAGTACTGCATCAACCATATTCTATGGTTAAATCAACCAAAGCTAAAGAGTAAAACTTTTCAAATTTGTCAATTATTGATTCGAAAAGGCCGAGTCCATTGAAAATCAAGCAGGCCAGCGGGTGACATATTCGGGATTAGCTTGCTTATGAAATATGATATTTTTCCCAGGTGGAAAATGAGGAGATGCGTATTTTAAAATTAAAATAGCGATGCTACACACGAATATTTTGTAATTTTGAAGGTACAATAAGTTGTTTGCCAATTTTACTTTGAGAACCATGCAATTTTCATAATTTTTGAGATACTAACATTTTTAAAGTTTCAATACACCAAGTTTCTTGCACCCTCTGGAAATCCACAAAATAAAATAAAAAATAGCTAGGTTATTTAGAATTTTTGGAAAAATAATTTTTTTTTCAAGAACACCACTGTTTTTCTGAAATTGACATGAGTAATAGGTACTGATATAGTCTACTAACGAACAATTTTCCGTTTGGTATTTTTTAATTTTTCGGGAGAAAAAAATGTATGGAAAAATAATTTTTTTTCTCGTGAAGATGAAAAAAATACCGAACGTAAAATTTATGATGAGTAGACTATATCAGTATTATTTGAAAAATTTCTTGCGCATTTTGAAAAAGTGCAAAAAATTGATGAGAATCTGAAAACTTCGCTATGTTTATTTAAAAAAATACATGTGTAATAATTCCTATAGCCCTAGAAATTAGAAAATCTCTAAACGGGAGACAATAAAAAGCTTTTTTTTCAACTAAGAGCCATTTGAGAATTTAAAAAATTGTTAAATGAATTTTTCAATCTCTGAAACTTTTACTCTCAAGTGATGTTATACTAACTGTGTATGTCGCACAGAAAATTTTATCAACATACATGCTCACAGTTTGAACAAGGGATGCAGAAGGCGGTCGTCCTTGGGTCGCTCCGTGTCCTCAGGGTGCACGAAACTTTCGCCGGATCATCGTATTGAATTCGCGCAGACTGTAACCACCCATCTCACGGTCGTGAGACGTGGTTACGGCTAGAATTTTACCGCGATTTCGCTGGGAGCTGGTGCAATTTTTCAGATTAGCACCCGCTCCCGGCGAAATCCTGCGGTTGTCCTTGTGATAAACTTTTAACTATATATATATATATATATATATATATATATATATAATTAAAAACAAAGTTAAACAACCACCGCAGGGTACCACTAAGAGCAACTGCCATCTTGAAAAAATGTCAATGGCCCCCAGTAGAACCGCGGTAAAATACACCTATGGCCACGTCTCACATCCGTGAGATGGGTGGTCACAGGGCACGACGAAATCACAACGACAGGCCGGCGAAACCCTCGTGTGTCTTGAGGACACGAAGCGACCCAAGGATGACAGCTTTCTGCATCCATCTCGCAAGAGCCTTGGCATATTTTTGGCACGCGGGTATGGCTTTAAGGTTACGAACCAGCGATAATTTCACACCTCCGAGAGCACCTATCACAAGAACAATTACTCGTACCGAATATTTTGGGTACAGTCGACGCAGCTCTCTTTTAAGGTCTTGATATCTCTCCTCTTTTTCTTTCTCCTTTGCAGTGATGTTGTATTCGGATGGAGCCGAGAATTCGATCACGAATATAGTTCGTTTCTCGAAGTCTTGGAGAACAATGTCAGGCCTCGAGTGCGCAACGGAGACTGCTGCCCGAAAATCGTAGTTCCAGAAAATCTGGCACTTCTCGTTTCGGACAATTGACTCTATATCCCTTGGAGCGTTCGGCAGGGCAGGGTCGCGACCAACACCGTAAGAGCGACAAAGGTGGTAATAAAGTACTCTTAGGGCCGCATTATGTCTATAGATATACGTTGTTCCTGCGTGGGTCGGACACCCCGATAGTAT
>CAKNXH010000254.1:301798-369386 GCA_932178445.1 Andricus quercusramuli | reverse complement strand
TTGACATTTTTCGCTTCTTACAGGTCGCGAAAAATTATAAATGCTTCTTATGACGCCAAAAGCTGTCTTTCTCCAAATAAGCTTATCGTATCTCAAAATTTGTTAAATTAAGCATCATTTTCAGGCTTATATCTGCAATTTTTTGTAACACCTCATTATCCTAGAGTGAATAACTATATGACTATAAACATGAGTCAAGGGAGGAAAATTGTACGGTGTAGAAATTGCTACATAAATACTCTTTTGCTATACCTTAATCGGACTTCGTTTTTATATAAATTGGATTTTCCAATTTCAAGAGGTAAAGACGGGATTTTCACGGTATGACATAATGACAAAATCAGAACAGTGAAGTTGGATTTGAACAATCTAAGAATAGTTTTTCTCTGAAAGCAACTTATTGATTAGTTGCGTCTACGATAAAAAACATTCTTCTAACAAAACGTATCATTATTTCTGTCTTAAAAATTGAATTAAATCCAATCAAATATTATCGTTTCAGAATTGACTGAAAATATTTTTTTAATCGTAACAAATATAAACAATAAGACTTCTTAGAAATAGAAGATTATCCTAGGTTCACCTAAAACAAACTTTATCGACTGTAATCTTTTCTCCCTTATAAAATTGAAAAACCAATGTTTACATCTTTTAAAATAAAAAAATTATCTTTTCCACGGAAAAATTTTACTCTCTTGACTTTTTTCACATCTCGAGGTGATCTTCTACATGCTGTGGTAAAAACGGTGCTGTAAATATGAAAAAGTGCACCCAGGCCGCGCGCCATGCGGATCGAGAGCTTTGCGCTCGATAATGTATTTGCCTCGCATTTTGTTTTTTGTATGTTGTTATTTTATGTTTTTGTACATTGCTCACGTCTGTACGTAACTATCTGCATATAGAATTTAAAAAAAGTAGTAATTTAAATGACTGTAATCTTCCGTAAGGAAAATGTTTCAGCAGCTCAAATTATTATGGTTATTAACAAATTGAATGAATCCAACATGTAATTATGATATCAATAATTATTAATAAGCATTCAAAATTTTATTAGAGATGAATAAAAAATTCACCAAATTTATTTGTCCAGAAAAATAAGCGTTTTCTTTATTACGAATAGTTTTAATGTTCTTTGTAACGTGAAGGATCACAAATGGACAAAAAATCAAATGAAAAATTAGAGGAAATTGAAAAATAGTTAGCAATATGAGTTAAAGAAGTTGAAATATTTCAACCATGGCGGTGCATATATGACGGACAAAAGATCAAATAATAAGTCTTGTTGTTTAAAAATGAGTTTTTGGGGCTTCTGTAGGTCGCTGATTACAAACCTAAAGTGAAGATTCTGAAATGAAAAGTGGCGGATCCAACATGTTAGCCAAAAAATCAAAAAATCCGGTGGCTCCAGGATAGAATTTCTGGGAATTTTTGGCTCGCTGATAACGAATATAAAGTCAAAATTCCAAAATTCAAAGTAGTGGATTCAATATGACGGCTGAAGAATTAAAAAATTGCGTGGCTTCAAAATAGGTTTTGGGTCGCAGATCATGAACTTGGAGTCAAATTTCGAAAATTTATCAAATTTGGAATTGCGGATTCAATATGGCTGTCATAAGTGTAAAAATAAGTGAAAATAAATTGTTGTCGTGATTTAAAAAAGGGTCCTAAGGGCTTTTTGGGTCGCTGATTATGAATCTGAAGTCAAAATTCGTAAATTTGAATTGGTGAATCCAATATGGTGAGTAGAAAAAAAATTATTTTATTCGCCATTTTGAGTTTCAAATTCAGATTTGTAATCAGCGACACAAATAAACCCTGAAGACCCGTTTTGGAGCCACGGGACCAATTTCTTAACTTCTGGCCTTCATATTGAATCGGCCATTTTGAATTGGTAAATTATGAGTTCAGATTCATAATGAGCGGACCGCGAAACCCCCGAAGACCAATTTTGAAGCTACGGGGCTGATTTTTACATTTTTTAGGCCGTATTGGATCCTCCATTTTGAAATTGCAAAACTGAAAACATTTGATTTCATATTCGTAATCGGCGACCCCAAAAACCTTCCGTGCATGACGTTTCAAACAATTCGCGTAAAAGGTAAAATGTATGCTTTGAAGGGAAAAATAAAAATGACAAAGTTGAAATTTGAAATGATCTCTACTTTTATAATTTTTTGAAGATTATAGACCCAAGCAGTAATAAAGTTGGTATCCCTTGTGGCCTTTGGTCTTGAACTTTGGAAGTTGTGGAATAAACAATATTTATTTCCGTAACGTTAATTCATTTCGCAATCATATTATAGCCTCATTAGAACGGTAACTGTATAAATTGTTCATTTAGTCAAATTTGAAAATAACTTTTAGCAAATTTTCAGGATTCGAAACTCCACAATCTCATGCAATCCTCGTTTACTAAAAATTTAAATATACATTTAAACACAAAAATACGGGAGAAATGAAATTCGTTTGGTTAAAGTTAACAGAATTAGATTTTCAGACTATAGAACCCAATATATAAAAATTAGTCAACATTGTAACGAATCAAATTTCCAATGAGACATCAGGTGAATTGGATGGAGTTTTCAAAATAATTTTGAAATTAATTAAAAAGCGTAGTCTTCTCTCTAAATTAGAATTTAATTTTCACATTATTCATATAAGCACGTGGAAGCAAGTGACTTTATTTCATAAATAGCACCCTACGGTCGGCATCACATTTAGGAATAAGTTTTCAAAGGATTTTACACGAAAATCGAGTTGAATTTCTGTGAGAGACCGGAGTTGCCGCTTTAACGCATTCCCGTTTTCTATGGGATACATGCAGGGTGAGGTGCGATGAAACCGATATCAAGCTGCTCACTTCTTCTATCCCCCACCTGTTTTCCTCGTCTATCTAGTTCCACTTAAACATTCATAGAAACTCCGTGCTTAGTATAGCACGTACGTTACCTAGTGTACGTGATATACCTCCGTCGAAAAACGGCATCATGAAGGTATCGGAAAGTAAAAAGCATCACGAAAACAAAGAGGAGAAATGGGGAAGGAAGAATCTGTTTATAAATTGAAACTACCACTGAAGAAACTAAGAATAGAGGAGAGGAAGAATTGTTCTGAGTGAAAAATATACCAACAGGTCAGACGTGGAATTTCTGAAAATGAGAGCCGAAATCAAATGAAACGGAGATAGTTGGACTACACTCTATTCTTTCTTTTGCACAAAGAAAAAAGATTGAATTGCTAGATGTTTTTTGGGAATGAAATTTTCTCGGGGTTGAACAGTTTTCATTATTTTGAACTTGTTCAATCTGTGAGAACAAACTGGTAATTGTAGTGTTGGGTAGTTAATTGTTAAATTGAAGTTACTTTGTTGCTTTTTGTATATCTCCTATTAAGAGATATTTACAGGTTAGTTATAAGTATTCAATCTCTTTGTTCTTGATGATTCAGCTATTTCGATGAAAATTCTTCCTTTTTGGTTAAATTCAACTGTAATTGATTTCAAATTATGATCTTTCTCGGTTGAAATAATATCAACTAGTATATTTTTCATTGAGAATTCATCTATTTTGATTGAAGATTCAACTAATTGATTGAAAATTCATGCATTTTGGTAGAAAGTCAAAATATTATGATGAAAAGTAACTTTTTTATTGGAAATTTAAATTCTCAAATCGAAAATATAACTGTTCCTCAGATAACTCGTCTTTTTTCAAATTCAACAATTGAGTGGAATTTTTTTTTCTCTTCTAGTTAAAAATTCGGCTTTTTCATATGAAAAGCTATCTCTTGTAGTACGAAAATATCATTTTTCTTTGTTAAAAATTCAACAATTTTGGTATAAGATTAATTTGACATGGTTAAGGATTGGAAAATTTTATTGACAATTCGTTTTTTAATTTAATATAAATGATGTTGAGTCCAAATCAAAAACTTTTTCGGTAGAAATATTATCATCTATTAAATTTTTGTTGAGAATTTATCTATTTTGGTTGAAGGTTCATGTATTTTATAAAAAATTCAACTATTTCAATAAAAAGTTCAAATGGTTGGTTGAAAAATAAGGGAAATTGTTTATGCAAATCCATATTTTTGGTTTGAAAATTTGACTCTTTTATTGAAAAGGGTTTTTTATAATTTTAAAATTCATCTCCTTAAGAAAAAAATTCTGCAAAGGATTCAGCTATTTTGCTGAAAATTCGTTTTTTCTGGATAGAAATTCAACTGCTTGGTTGAAAGTTTCACAAATTTGTTAAAAATTCAGTTGTTTGGTTAAAAATTCATAAATTTAGTTGAGAATTGATCTCTTATTTTTACTTTAAATGTTATAAAAATGTTATGAAAACTCATTTTCATTGGCTATTGTAGATGATGTTAACGAAAGAATTAATTCGGGTGATTCTGATTTTCAAATTATAAAATTAAGGAAGTGAATGAAGTAAGTGTTACTAGTTACTGACAAAATAAATTACCCACACTGAGTATGTGTTACCAAACACAGAACTTTTAAATACATAATCAAGTTTTTGTAACATTTTTTAAACATGTTTAATTTTCATAACATATTGAGAAATAGTCTCTGCATAAATCAGATAATATTTTTGAATAACAGTTTTGGATTATTGTTGCATGCATTTGTACACAATGTCCTTCGAAAACTGATCAAAAAGGCTTAAAATATGAATATTGACTGTGCACCAGGATAGTGCCATCGGGAAAGAATTTCATAGTGATAACAAAGTATAAAATATCAGATTAATATCTAATATAATTCATTTTATGGCATTGAAATGCTTAAAAATAGTTGTTCCAGCTTTAATGTAATATTCAATACATTCCCAAATTGTTCATTATTTATCAGTATAAGAGTCAGGCAACGATTCTGCACTGGGACACCTCCTTTGGAAAGTCATATGGGGCATAAGGTTTTCAACTTTCCCAAATTTAAAAGTAATGTTTTTTGATTGTCCTAAAATTCTAGCAATATGTTCATCCACACAACAGTAATCAATCCACAAATATAGATCAGGATTACCACCCCTCCCAAAAAGGTCGGGGGGGGGGGGGGGGTGGATTTTCTCACTCCAGCGCCTGATCGGATACTTCAGAAAGCCTTTTCTATTTTTTATTATTATTGATAACAAAACACCATTTTTAACAACTTTTTGAATAAATTAATGGTCTATTTAACTTTTTTTGCTATATAGGGATCTCTGATTTCTTCAAGTCGTCGCAAAAAAGATCTTGACTTTATTACTATTAGAAATTTCACATAAGAAAATGGACAAATTATAATTTATTGAGATACAGGGTCGGCTATAAAGGGGGTCCTCGCGCTCGCACACAGACACCACGCTCCAGCATGTCGCAGAACAGTTGTCAAGTATACCATTAATTTTTATTATTCACGTTTCTGAAGAAATTTCTGAAGAAATCGAAAAAATTATTTGGAAATGCTAACTCGTATGTTTGAAATTTCGAAATCTTGTTATAAAAGAATGAAAAGCATAAAGTAGTAACTTCAAAACTAATAATAGTTTTCTTAAAATCAATAATTCCTCACCTCAATAACTAAATATCCCTCATCATAATTACTTGCCCGACAATAATTCATAATTGTTTATGAAAAATTTGAATATCACACAATTTAAAATGAATTGATAACTTTACCACTTCTAAAATAAAAACTAAATTTCTTATACTACTGTAAGATTAGCCTGTAGCTATCTAATATCTATGTTTAGCAAAAATCGAAATTTACATTTTGAAGACAGCGTAGCTGATGGGTAACTTCTTTCTCACAAAACAGGAAACTCTCTCAGATTAAATTTGAATTAAATATACTTGATAAGTTATTTTTCGAATTAGTCTGAATTCTAAGCTCAGATGATGTCATGATATATATATATATATTTTCGTTGCTCTGGTTATTTGAATAGAGAAATATATTTATGATTTTTTTTATCTTCATAATTTATGATAACGCGGAAACTCCCTTTACACCTGACCCTGTATCTCGATAAATTTCCATTTGCCCATTTTCTGGCCTGACATTTTTCATAGTAAAAAAGTCAAGTTTTCTTTTGCGATTATTAAAAAAAATCGAAGAAACCTAAATTGCGAAACAGTTAAATAAACAATTAATTTATTGAAAAAGTGGTAAAAACTCATTTTTTCGTTATTAATAATTTGAGATAATGGAAGGGTATACAAATTACTTTCTGAAACCCTAATGAAAGTATAAATTGCCTAATTAAAAAACGAGCTATGGGCTTTTAAATCTACTCGTGCAGGCGTTGGTATGGGAAATTCATCCCCCGAACACTTGGGGAGGGGTGGTAAACCTGGTCTATACATTTTTGGATTAAGTACTGTTGGGTGAACGAACATACTTTCAGTATTTTAAGACAATCTAAAAATATGACTTTTAAAGTTGGGGCAGTTGAGAAAAAATGCCTCATATAAAAAAGTATAATGTTTTTATCACATTTTCAAAAATAGATCTTTTTTATATAACTGAATTTTTTAGCATTATAACAATTTGGTCAGTTTAACATCTTATGAAATTCGCTTCCTACTTGGAGTAACATGAAGTTGTTCCCCAGGGTCGTCCAAAAAATCGACTTTAGATTTTTGGTGATCGATCCATTCTAATTTGTTCGGTTTCTGGAAAATGAAATTCTCCATTTTTTTTTTAATCGGTCAACATTAAAACATGCCTTTCGAAATAAACATGGCGTCTTAAATTGGAAAAGGTCGGTTTTCTAGAAAATTGTAAAAAAGTACTTGTTCTTTAACTCTTTGAAACTAGTTTAGTCACCTCTTGAGGAATGTTCAAATAATAATAACAAATAACAATTTTTTCCCCTATAAATCGTCAAAACTTATTATTTTCCGGGTTAAATGATACTATTTGTGAATCTTATGAGTAATGTTTGCTCTTCATTATATTTTGATGCCTCCATTCCATACTGATCCACGTGGCGTTAAGTCGCTGTGCCGCTTATGAAAATGGCTGTAGTAAATTTCTCAGATTCTACCCTACAAATTTCCATAACATTTTTTTTTGAAATTCGTGTTAGCTAATATGAAAAGCTTATTTATGAGCATTAAATTCTGGATTTTCGCATTGTAAATGTTTTTAATATTTTATTTAACATTGGAAATTTTTCTTTATCCGCTATTTTGGAAAACTTCCTTTTTTCAGTTTTCTCATAATATGTAGAATTGAAATATTTTTGAAATTATCTATAATTAAGTACAATGTTCTGTCTATCCATATTGAAGATTGTTTGGTTCAACTTAAAATAACAACTGTCTTTATATTAGACATTGTTTAGACATTTTTCGAAACGCACAAAAATAATTTCTTCAACGGATTAACATAGAACTACCATCAAAAACCACCATTTGAAAGTGCGCCAAATATAGATTTCATATTATTATTTAATGGATATAAAGATTCATCCAAATTTGAGCAAACTTATTTCTTTTAAGTTCACTTAAATGTAGAAACCTAAACTTTTTGGAGGCCAGAATAAAACAAAACAAAAATCTTTTTCATTTTGAAATTGAAAAATTAGGAATCGAAATATTTTTGTTTGAAATTGTTTTACCCTTTGGGGCACAATTTAGAAATTAGCACAGTTCAGTTTTCTAGTTTTGAATAGATAATCAAACAATTTTTGGAGAGGAATGTAATGAATAATTTTAATCAATTTATATCCAAGGAATTTTATCTGACGTCTACTTATTTTAATGACTATTTACGATTTCAAGGGATTTTAAGGGATTTCCACGTGTATGTAGAGTGATTCAGGAAACATATTGAATTTTATTTTAAGAGATTTCTAAAGATTTCAACAATTTTTAAGGATTTTCCAGGTTTTAAGAATGAAATAACAATTTTTTGATAGAAATATACAAATACACATATAAGTATCGTGAATTAACTAATAATGAGGGAAGTTTCATAGGAAGATATATTCTGGATTATAAGAACGATTTAAAACATATAAAAATAGATTATTTCACAAAGTTGATTTTTCGCCGAATATTTAGTTGAAAAATGTAATTCTTGAATAGCAGAAATTATTAAAAATTATTTTAAGACTAAAAAATTTCTTTTCAAAAGATCCTCCTTCTCTGAACGTCAACAAAGACTTCAATATTTACTCCTTCTTGTAAAAAATTAAGCCATTTTCCCTTATCTGAGGCCCTTTGCGCAGTGATTTCTGAAATAAATAAAATATTATTAATGTTCTTCTGGAGGGATTGCGGTCCTTCGAGCCGCATCTAAGATTTTCAAAGTTTGCAATTTTTCTTCTTAATTGGAAGAACTTTAGGTATAAAACTTCAGGTGGAAATTATGAATGTAGTCTGCAGAAGAAAATGCAATGTGGTCGCATGGGAAATCGGGATACGTGAGCATCAAGCAAGTCGATCGAATCATACTACGATCTGCGGGACGACCAACCACTTCGAGTTGCGAAAGTTGAAGGCTGCTTGGAAGTCAAGAAGGGTTCAGGCTTGCTTTCCTGCGTCAGGATAGGTGAAGCCACGAGTCTCGAGGGATGTTCTGAGATTTACAGTATTTGACCCGCTGGACTCAGTATCTCAAACAAATAGCACTGACTTAAAAAATAATATAGCATAAACCTTTTTCCAATACTTTTAAGAATGTATCAAAATTTATCATAAAGTTATCCCACGACTTTATTGAAAATTATAAGACTTAGAACAAATTGCTTAGAGTTTTCATTATCATATTTATACTCACTGTTGATTTAGGTAAGAATAGCTTAAACAGTAACTTACCTGGAACATATAAAAAGAGTTTTCATTGGTCGGAAATATTTTTGAAAAAAATAGAAAATTGAAATAATTTAGTTTTCTAGAATCCTTATATTATAAAACTCAAGAGATTGAATATAAAATGTTCGTTTGCGAACGAAACTCGACTTTCTTCATCATACGCCACCAGGTTATACCTAACTTATTAAATCCATGTGGAGTTTCTAAATTTCATACGGTCTGCAGCCAAATTGGCTGAACATTTGGTCAGAGAATTAAAAAACTGCAGAAAACCAAAATTCATGAGCACATGCCTATGGCTGTTACCCGATATCTCGACATTTTTGTACAAATATACAAAAAAATTGTAATTTCAGAAACGTTGTATTATATTGTAGAAATTTTGTACACTAGGGAATATCGCCAATGATGTTGAAAATCTAGAGGACATGAAGACAGTGAATATAAATGAAAATGTAAATGAATGGTAATTAATCGGAATGTGAAGTCGAAACATGGCATCTAACCGCTTATGAACTTTCTAACTTGGAATGATCGCAAGTTCACGTTCGTGTTTCAAGTTGGGGCGATCGCGTGCCAAACTGCTTCTGGGCATAGACCCATACATAATGCATAATATCAAGACTTCCCGAGTCGTTTCACGGCGAGCTTTCAATCGCGTAAGCTCTCTTCCGTTTTTTTGTACTTCCTTCTGTATCACGTTGACCGCAAAATCGATAAATTTTCTTCGCGCGCTTTCTCATGTAGGAGGAATCAGAAAAAATAATTTTTTTACACACTTCATTGTTTTATATTGAGAAAATCCAATTCACTTATTATATGTGTCAATTAAAATTGACACTAAAAAATTCCTGGTAGATCGTCAACTAAGTTTACTTATCAAGGTTGAGCAACCCTACCGCATAGATCATCGTCTTGGAATAGATGCAAGCAAATCGAGATCCATGAGGAATATATTTTTTTACTTTATATAAGAAAATGTCAAAATGTTGATGTGGGCCAAGTAAGGTTCTGACTAGTTTGTCCTACTTCCGGTGTAGAATAGAATGAAAATAGAAATACTCGTTGAAGCCTGGGCAGCGTCCCCTTTTGAATAACGCTAAATAAGGCAACTTCTGCATAGGCCAAACAATACTCAAAAGGAATTGGACCAATGAATAATAATTTTTTTAATTATTATAAAAATGTACTATAGACAAATGCACCATTTAGCCCTTTATCTACTTAAAAGTAGCGTTTCTTCACAGAAAAAACAGAAGATGAACTTCACATCGATTTCCGACGAAAGATTCTGTGCAACAAAAATTAACTTCACAGGATAAACTTTACACAAATATCGGTTAAACTTTCTTTTGTTTTTCCATGACAAACACATGTATTTTGAAAGATGCGAAGTTCGCTGAACAAAGCTTTATCGCTCTAAAAGATTTCCTGCAACAAATTTTATTCTTATTTTTTTCTGTGTTCACAGAAAAGTATAATACTAGATAGATATGTTGTGCGCTATATTCTGGTACATTGACTCAGTAAACTAAACAATGTTTTTAATTTTTTCAAACGTATATTATAAACTAGCTGTGAATTTGATTTTCAGTGTTTCCACTTTGTTTGTATTAATGATTATATGGTGCTCATTTCACGAGCACTTTGCTTCCCGTTAGAAAATGTATTTGCTTCCTCATAGAGGAATCATTAGTTATTTTTTCAAATGATAGACAATTCGAAGTCTTCATTTTGATAAATATAAAAATAGAAATTCACCAGAAATACAAAAATATAAAATAATACGAATAATTTTTTAATACAAAGACAAATCAGACAACTCAAATTTTGTATTCGAAGTTATAATTTTTCAAGCTTGAAAAGGGAAGGGAAAAGTTCTGTCGCACCCGATCCCTTTCCCAGCTTTATGATTTCTCTGACAAAATTGTCGGAATTATTCTTTTTGAAAATGTATGATAAAATAGTCTTTTCTATTCAAGCGTCAATTTTGAATTACGTCGATGAAAAAAGTTTTTCTTTTTAAAAGAGATGATTAAAATATTATAAATAAGCATAACTTCCTCAAGCTTTTCCGTTCTTGCATCAATTTTGAATTATGTTAGTGAAAAAAATTTTGCTATGAAAAATCGCTTTTTTAAAATAGTATGTATTACCATAGTCAATAGATTTATCTTGAATGAACACAACTTTTATCTTCTCGCATCAACTTTAAATTATGAGAATAAGAAATTTTTTGCTATAAAAAACGATTTTAAAAACATATAAATTATCATAATTTCCCTACTCTTTAATAAAATGTATCCAATTATAGGTTAACTGATTTGTTTCGAACCAAGAAATCTGTAATGTTGTTGCATCAACTTTGAATTATGTCGAAGAAAAAAGTTTTCCTATAAAAAACCGTATTTTCAAATACTACGCATTACCACAGCTTCCTTACTCTTCAATAAAATTCATCAATAATAAAGGTCGATCGATTCGACTCGAACCAACACATCTTTTCTGTTCTTGCATCAACTTTGAATTATGTTAATGAAAAGAGTTTCATTATAAATAACCGATTTTTAAAATATTATTGAGTGCTAAAAAAAATGCAACTAATATCATTAGAAATCCTTTGGTCAGTTTCGAGAGTTTAGTAAGAAAAATAGGGCCTTCAAATTTCATTAATTCATCTGTAACCGTTTTCTAGTTATCGTGTTCACAAAGAAGTTTTACAACCTAACACACACACACATCCGGGGAATAGCTTAGAACATTGTATTAGACATTTTTAAATTGAGGAAGGTTTGATCAAATGAATCTAGAAATTGTGGAAAATGTTACCATTACAAAGCTTGTTCTATGAGGAAGCAAAAATGAACATTTTAGCGTTTTTCGAACCTACAAGCATCTGTTTTTTACAGTGAAGGATGACTAGTATTTTGTTTTCAGGAAAAATTGCTGCTTTTAGATTGAAAGATTTGGTTAAATTGTTCATTTGTTCGGAATAAATATTTATGGAAATTTCAGGCATATTTAAATTTTGATTTAGTTCGAATATAAACGTAATGCACAACCTATTTATTTATTCTTTTCTCTGAAGAAACGGTGCTTATAGGTTGAAAACGGATTAAGATCTTCATTTGATTATGATGAATATTAAAAAAAAAGGAAACTGTTCAATTGGTTGTATGTAATTAAACGTACTGCAGAACGTGTAAAGTTTAATTTTAATAAAAATGGCACACAGGAAGTTTATTCATACTTTTCTAGTAAAAAAAGGTCGCTTTCAAATACAAGAAAATTTGTTCTATTATGGATTTGTTCATAACAATTCTTTACGTAAATGACAACAGTTATTCCAAATACGCTTCTTATTATTCTATGGACGATTCAAGTAATCAACCTAAATGAGAAGTTAGTTGGCCAAGAATAAGAAAGCAGTTGGACTAACTTTTTTTTCCTGCCACGTAAGCTTAGTTGACGATTCACCAGGAATGTTTACAATTTATAGAAGTGATTGGCAAAAAGTTGACCATTAACGACAATGATATTTTCTAAAACAAACACATTGTAAAACCACCTAAAATACTTTTTTAAATTACAGTTCATTTAAGAAAGTCTGAAAATATAAAACTAGTGAATCAATGAATGTATTTGTGATGGATATGAATTGTTCTAAAGGTCGCCTGTCGGGACATGGGACTATGATAACATAAAAATTTCATAAATCTCACGAATACATGCAGAATAGAATTTATTTTTGACATAGAAGAAATTATTATTTTTACAATTTATTTGATTTTGACTTCAACATTTCCAAACATCCTCTCATTTGATAGTATGGTACGTTGAAATGAAGCGTTAACGGAAATTTGATTAAAAATAATATGCAAAATTAGTAGTAATTATATCAGTCATTGATAGTTATTAACAGACATTTCACGTACTTTCCATTCATAATTTATAAACAATTCTGTCAAAAACGTTGAAACTTTACTAAATTGGGCTTTGATATAAGTAATTCACTGAAGTAATTTTCGGAAAAGTTATTATTCAAAGGAAAAGAGGTAAATGTCTGGCACTAGTGGTGCTCATCTGTTTAAAAAATTGCACATAAATGATGAATAATATTCACAGGCTAGTGAGAATTTCTTATTTAATTCCAGATTTGGAGGAAAATGATTCATTATTATAGTCAGAAAAGTTGGTGGACTTGGTTATTTCGTGCAGATATGAGAGAAACATGCCTTGGGAATTAATCAAGGTCCAGTAATGAAACGGGATGACCTTGCCTTTGAATTCAGGTTAGGAAGTTGATGGAACTGAGGATTTTGATTACTACAAGCTACCTCAAAGGTATTTTTGTTTCGTTATTCAAAATTGCAAGTTTTGAAGGCGAAATCCTTGAATGGTCTCAATGTTGGGTTCTCTCTCTCAAAGTTAGTATATTAATGTAAATAACTTCTGTTGAATTTAAGTTCTGCAAGTTTGAAGGAACTAATCGCAAGATTTGAATACTCAGGGTTCTGTATGCCATCTCACGAAATTTTGAAGGGGCAAACTTTGACCTTAAAATAAAATTGGGTTCTAGTAAGGTTCAAATTTCAATTCAATTTATAATTATAAAAAAGTTTCCTCTGGTATCATGAAAACAAATAAACGAACAAAAGCAATTTTAATTGCTTAGGCTAAGTGTATTCAATGCTGGAGAATGCGTAAAATCACTTAAACTAATGTTTTTTTTTGTCCAATAGTGAAAAATGTGAATCAGTCGAAATAAAGTTATGCAGAGTCAGCTTTTTTTCCGAGCAGTAAATATAATCCAATATGTAAATTTTTCCTCTTTTTTTTGCATTTCCAGTTGAAGAGTATATATCTATTCTGTTTTTACGTATAATAGAGATACGTTTTTCCCTGCTATTTCGTTTTCGCATCATAAAGATTTATGTCTATTTTCCAGTTTGCAAAATTACGGTCCACTTTCTTGAGTTAACAGTACACTTGTGGAATAATTCTCCACAATACCTGAGTTGACGATGTTTAGCGATAGTTACGTTATGATTATTTCTTATGATATCAACAAATCTCTGAAACTGATTTGCATAATTTGGTGCATATTTCTTTCACGATTCCATTCATATACGAAACTCATTTTTTGATTTTTTAAGTTTACGGTATTCTTTAAAAAAACAGGGTAGTACTGAAAAGCTTAGTTCAGGATTCCTTCCATCAACTAACCATCAACCCCTTATGCGTTTTATAACCCTCTATCTTATGATTTCTCGCCCAGTCCTGATTTATCTTCTGGAGGGAATTAAATTTCCTGACAAGTAAAAAATGCATTACTTCAGAATATAAAAGCATTGCTTGACGTTTTCAGCGGATTTAAGCGGGCGAAATGAAGACCGTGGTCGACGACATTTGGCGTCGTCAGCCAAGCGTTTATCTTTATTTCCTTGTGCTTTTCATTCCTTCAAAAGTTCAGCGAAGTTCTTTTAGCATCAAAGTGAAAAAGGCGGACGTAAGTAAATAGAAAAAAGGTCAGAGCATAACGACGTGCCTTTGTTAAGCTGGCCATACCCCACCAGCCCACCAACAACTTGACCGTGCGATACCTTCAAATTGGAGGCATCCACGCGAGAAGATTGATTAAATATTCATTTATTGCGGCTCTGGCCGACTGTATTCGCGTGCATTGCTTATTTGACCATAACTTTAGTTGGTCAGCTACAAATCGCCCTGGGCTTTAATACTTTATGTGGGTGCTCATGCATGGGGTCACACGCAGGTTGCCAGCCGCGCACGAGTGCTTTTGCAGCGTGCCGACGCTGACGACGGGAATCAGAGAGCTTGCCTCGCAGCATGACCTCTGTAATCATATCGTTTTTACAGTAATTACGACCGCCCTTTAGAGCCGCTCAGGGGCGACATTATTTTCCCATTTCGAGCACCGAGCCGCCGAGATTAAAGGAGAGAAGTGGGCTCAATCGGATAATGCTGCCAAGCGAGGGTGCACTAAAGCAGATGAAAGAATGCTCCTTTTTTATCCCGAGGTCGGCTTCTCAAAATCAGATAACATTCAATGTCGGCAGTCTTATCTTTGCTTGACATCCCGATCCCCCGCGGTGTGAAATATCTCATTATTCAATTTCTTCTTTATTACTATCTTTATAGCCTAAAAAACGTCTTTGATGTAGAAACCCTGCCTAGTATAATTGAATCTGTGCAATTATTAGATATATGATTCAGTCAAATCAAAGTCAAAAAAGTATTTTTCAGAAAATAATAGCACAGAATAAAGCGTTCAATATTCTACAGACATTTTTTATTCCAAACAACATATAACGGCCAATAACAATAATAACAATCTTAGCAAATATCAGTAACAACCTTCAGCAGCTAGCAGTCACAAGTCATAAAAATGGTCTAAATAACCTTAGCAACGTTTGATAAAAACTCACAGCAACCATCAACAACATTCTGTAGTAGCAGCCAATGCCAACTTTTGGTATGTGTCAATAAAAATACTTATCAATAATTATTAATTTTTTTGACTGATGTTTCTAATGATTATAATTGATTTAACAATTCTTAACCATGGATGGTGCCGACTCATAGCAGCAGTCAATAAAAAACTCATGATACTTTTTCCAATCATCCTAATCAAACGTTTATTATTAACACTTTGTGGGGCTTCCTGTGATTGGCCAGAGTTGGGGACTGGTCGAACTGGCCCTGAAGAAGTGAACAGCAATTTTCACGAAACGTCAGCAAGATTCATAGTTTCGCACACAATTGAAACCCGAAAAAGCTTTAAATTTTGAATTTAAATTTATTATTCCGTGGAAACTTTTCATAACAATTTCTAGAAATTGGCAATAAAAAGCTATATCGTAGCAACCACCTCAAAAATGTATAGCAACAATGAAAAAAAATCCATAGCAGAAGATATTAACAACTCTTGTCAACGATAAATATCAATTTATAACTGCCAATTAGCAACTATGAATATCAACTTGTAGCAGCTGACAGTGACAACCCCTGACGAAGAATTAAAAAATGTATACTTGAAATAAAATTTTCAAACAATACCTCTATTAAGCAAGCATAGTCGTGAAAAAGTTCATACAATTCTGCATTTTTACTGCTATCAAGAAAATAAACTTGCGATATGTTATTTGTTATACTCATCGAAGATATACTACCCTAGATCGTAATACTTGAAAAAATTGGCAATGTAAATACTTGCACCAAATACATGCTCGCAAAATTGCATTTAGCAGAAAATTTCGAAGTAGTTCCTTTATGAATTTCCCAATCCAAAGGTGATGTTGCTTCTATCAAAAATATTAAAAATAAAAAATATATTGCAACAAAAATGAAGATGAATTAATTGCAATCTCCGGTGTCGGTTGAATTTTAAATATCAAAGAATATCTCCTTTCAGAAATCCCATCCGACTCAAAGCGTAATAATTTGTCACTGGACTTCGATCAAAGAGAACAACTTTGACCACAGCTTATGTAGTTAGAGTTTCGTTCAATTTGTACAACTTGAGTCGTGCTAAAATCACAATTGCGCTGCACTACTGCTTCAGACACATGGAAATACAAACTGTTTGATATGATCAATATCTCCTAACATTGCCAAAATCGGACTACCATTAAAAATACTTGTATGGTTTCTGCTGGAAATCTTTGATAGGACTTGATAACAAAAAATTGATACTTTTCAATCCATTTTTTCTATCCAAATGAAAAATTATTTATTCATGTTTATGAGAAATGTCCTACTGTGTCCCGCTGAAAAGGCAATACATTTTTGTCAAACATTTGGATAGAATTGCTTTTTATTTCTATCAAAGAAAAATTGTCTTACTGAAGCCCCGGTAGAAGTACATAGATAAATTTTCATTGGTACTGGAAAGAAGTTTAATATTCCACGTTATTCTCGAATTATAATACAGATTCCTTGAAAATTTTGATTTTGACCATCTAGCAAAATAATGCGTATATTTCTGAAAAAAGTTTCTTCTCTCGATATCTCTAGTGGCTTAATGGAAAAGAACCTGACCGGAAATCAGTAATTCTGTGCTTCGTTTCCAATCAGAGCGAAAAGAGAAGATCTTTTTTTTCAGAAGAAAATTATTAAAAATAATTTTTCTTTTATAGCTCCACCTAGTCTGAAAAACGTGGAATCTTTTGTTATTCTCTAATGATAACACAAATTTCTTGAAAAATTTGATTTGTACAAACTAGCGAAATAATACGTGTATTTCTAAAAAAAGTTTCTTTTCTCGATCTCTCTAGTAGCTTGATGGAAAAGCACTCGATCGGAAATCAGTAGTTCAGCGGTTTATTTATCAGCGGTGCGAAAGAAGAAGATCCTTTTTCAGAAAAAAAAATTATTTAAAATAATCTGTCTTCCATAGCTCCATCTAGTCTGTTAAATATTTTTTGTTAGTCTCTAATGAGAGAGAATAAGAGAATCAGCAGCGTGAAACGAACATCGGAGTCGCCCTTGTGCTGTAGGTTGCAATAAAGTCTAACATTTTTACGGATATGTGTGATTTGGAATTCTGAGTCTTGCGACAGCAGGGGCTAGGATACCCAGTCATAATTGTAATATTATCCGTAATTAAAAGTATAATTTACAATTATGAATAAATTCAGCAGACAGAAAGGGTTGTATATCCATTTCTATTTGATAATCTCCCAGATCTGTCAAACTTTCTCACCAATATACTCTCATATTTTGTAACTCTTACTTATAACTACTGGAAGGTACCACTCAGGACAATTCAATAAACTGAATCTGTTTTCCCATTTTGAGGCAGCAGTCGACCTAAAATCAGTGTGCTTGGCGACGAGAAAGTTCTAATCCCATGTTAGTTATTGACTGGATTCGGCAAAATCCAACCAGATGCGTGTCGTAATTGGTTGCAGGATTGTTGGGGCTGATATTGTTTCTACCTTAGGCTGGCTTCAGAACAACCACTGATGGAATTCGTTCAACAAGCCCCATGTTGCATCAGTCAGTAATGCACTGATTAACTAACAAAAAATTCCTACAATTGGTAAATGAAAGTGCCTCCTTTTTGACGTAAAATTTTTTCCAACAAATAAAAAGAAACAGCAAAATATCAAACGAAGAAAATAAGATCCCAACAGATTATAAGTCAAAATCCGAAGCAAGAAACTATAGTTGATAAATGCATTTAGGGCTATTCAATAAATACGTCAAACTGCCGCACTGGTGGGGACAAGTCAACAGAGAATATGACGTAGCATGCATAACGTAGAATGCATGACGTAGAATGCATAACCTGAAATTAAATTTAGTATACCAGCGTAGAGTAAATTTAGTATATTCATACTGAATTTAGTATACACGTATATGAAATTTAGTATACGCGTGTACTAAATTCAGTATAAATATACTAAATTTACTGTACGCTGGTATACTAAATTTAATTTCATGTTGTGCATTTTTGCTTCCATGACATGTATGCTAAATTTAGTAGAGACTTTTCTAACAGTGCAGGCAAAATATGAGTGTAAATCAAAATTCTTCGAAATGCTGGAAAAAAATATGAATCAGAGATTTTATGTTACAATTAAGGCATCTAAATACCAAATTCACGTTATTTCCCATATGCTCCTCTTTTCCTCTTTTTTAAAGAATTCTTCTTTTTCCCTCTGTTTTCAAAAAACATCCTCTTTTTCTCATTATTGCGCCTGAACAAGAACTGAGATAATAGAACCCGATAAGAAAATCCAACTATTTTTTGTTGAAAGGTAATCTTATTTTTACTGAAAAGTCAAACATTATATCTTTGCTACAAAAGTCATCTCTTTCGATTGAAAATTCTGCTATTTCTTCAAAGATTTAACAATTTTGTTGAAAATTCGTCGTTTTTTTTGGTTGCAAATTCGTGTCGTGAACTGAAAACTTATATATTTAAATTTTGTTTAGAAACGTATCGTCTTTAATTGAAAATGCAACTATTTGGTCCAAGTTTAACTACTCTGTTAAACATTCAGTTTGTTGGTTGAAGACTGAAATATATTTTTTCAATTCGTTTTTTTGTTGTCAGAAAATGAATCTTTTTCATTAAAAATGTAACTATTCTGTTTTTCCTTGGAAATTGATCGTTTTCAGTTTAAAATCCAACTATTTGGTTAAAAAATTTTGTATTTTGTTTTAAGTTGGTTTTTTAGGGTAAAAAATTAATATTTTTGATTGCAAATTAAACTACATGGTTAAAAATGAAACTACTTAATTGGAATGCATTTCATTAGTTCAGGAACCCTATCTTCGGTTGAAAGTTTACCCATTTTGTTCAAAATTTATGTGTCTGTTATTGTAAATTAATATTTTCTGGTAGGAAATTATTATTTTTTATTGAAAATTCAACCACTTTGTTGACAATTGAACTACTTTGTTGAAAATGCATTTTATTAGTTGAAGACCAATCGGTCTGGTTCAAAATTGAAATATTTTTTTTTTAATTAGTTTTTTTTTGTTGAAAATTAAACTTTTAACTGAAAATTTAACTATTTCATTATTGCTTAAAAAATGATCGCTTCTAATTGAAAATTCAACAAATTGGTCAATAATGTATGCATTTTGTTGTAAATTTGTTTTTTTTGTTGACAATTAACCTTCTTTATCGAATATTCAACTACTTGGTTAAAAGTTAAACTGTTTTGGTAACTATTCATTGTATTAGTTGAAGATCCATCTATTTGGATTAAAATTGAACTATTTTGATGAAAATTCATATTTTTGTTGTAACTTTTATCATTTTGGTAGAAAATTTACCTATTTGTTTCGAAAATAACTTTTTGATTAAAAATGTATATTTTCGGATAGAAAATTCAATTTTTTATGGAGAATTCGACCTTTTGCCTGACAATTTCACAATTTGATTGAAATTTTTTTCTCTTTTGAATGGAAAATCTTTCTTGGTTTAAAAACAATCTATTTTGGTAGAAGTTTGATCCTTTTTGGTTAAGACTTTGGCTAAAAATTAATCTGTTTTTGTCCAGGATCCAACTAGTATGACGAAAATGAACATTTTTTTGTCGAATTGTACTGTTTTTGATTAAAACCTAAATAATTTATTGGTTGGTTCATCAGTCCTTATTTTCAAAATACCATTATGTTTTTCGTTGAGAATTAATCCTTTCTGAATAAAATGCCAACTATTTGGTCAAAAGTTGTACATTTTGTTAAAAAGTTTTTTTTGAGATTCATAATTTTAGTTAAAAATGTAACAATTCTGTTGAATATTTGATTATTTTTTCAAAAACTCAAGTATTTTGTTCGATGTTTTACTATTTTGTTAAAAAGTTGAAGTTTTGATTAAAAATTCAAATATTTTCTAAGAAAATTGTCTTCCTGGTTGGAAAATTGAACTATTTGGTTCAAAATTCATCTGTTTTCAGTTATAGTTCAATCGTTTTTGTTGAAAAATTTGAACAATTGGTTGAAAATTAATCTTTTTAGGTTGAAAATTCGGGTAATCTTGTGAATGATTTTTTTTTTAATTTTCAACTGTTTTTCGGAAATTTCGCTTTTTGAATAGAAAATTGATTCATCTTGATCAAAAATTCATCTTTGTTGTATTTCAAAATGCAAAAGTTTTTGGTGGAAGTTTAATCTTTTTTTTGTGTTTAAGAATTTGATCAGTTTTTGGAACATTTAACTATTTGGTTAAAAATGCAACCATTTCGTTGAAAATTCGTCCCTTTTGCTTGAAAGTCCAACTATTTTGTCGCAAGTGCAACTGTTTGGTTAATAATTTTGAATATTTGGTGGAAAATTCGACAATTTTCTTCAAAGGTAATATTTTTTCAAAAATGTACCTGTTTTGCTAAAAATGTATCTTTTTGGTTCGGATATTAAACTATTTGTTTGGAAATGCGAGTGCTTGGTTTGAACATTTTTTTTCAACTAAACTATTTGGCTTAAGAATCAGCATCAAAAATTAAAAATTGACTTTTCCAGGTTTGAAAGTGCACTATTTTCTGAAGCATTGGACGTTTCAGCTCGGAAGCTCAACGCTTTCGTTGAAAGCTAACAGCTTTTATAGAAAATTAAACTTTCGTGATTGAAACTTCAATTACTTTATTGAAAATGCAATATATTTGTATTTGTATGTTTTGTGTGTTTGGGTAGAAAATTCGTCCTATTGGATTGGAAATTTATCTCCCTTGGCAGAAAAGTTCTGGGTCCGAAATTCAATTGTCTTCTAAGAAATGCGTCTTTTCGGCTTGCAGATTCAACACTCCGTTTATAAATTCAACTGTTTGTAGTTTAAGTTTAATATTTTTTGGTTGAAAATTCATCGTTTCAAGTTTGAAAGTCAACTTTTTCCCAAAACATTCGACCTAATTTTTGGTGTAGAAGCTCAACTAGACAATTAATCTTTTTTGGTTGAAAATTTAACTATGTTGTTGAAAATGCATTATATTTTGTCTTGAAATCTTAAGCGTTTTATATTGAATTAAATATGGTATCCATACATTAATTTCAATTTAAAAAATTTGATCTGCGTATGTTGAATAAAATAGTAGAACAAAATAATAATCCACAGATGGTTGGGGGAGGGGCTGATCGTATTTGTGAGGTCACCCTGAGAGTTTCAAACATTTTCTGATGATCTGTGACAAAGAATAGGAGGGGTGGAAAACGTTTTCAAAATAGCGTGACGTACCGAATCATTGGCCCTCTCCAGACCCCTCCCCCATTTACTCAGAATTATAACCCCCCCCCCCCACCCGCCAACCCTAATCTAATGATGCTACTCTCTTGTTACATTTTTCCACACCCAGTCGACTAAATTGTTTTATGAACTTAGAACATAAAACCACAGAGTGGAGTTTGTCAAAAGTATATCTTGCTAATTAAACCAGGCACACGAACTACTTATCATCTTGTCGGCTGGATAAAGGTTTTAGCTTTACGTGCTGCTCCGTAAATATTTTATCAGACGGTAAAACCTCAAAGTTACATATTCCTTCTATAATAGAAGCCGCCCTCTCGTCTCCCACGCAATATAACGCGATACAGTAAGATTGTATATATTTATGTATGTATGTAGGTGTGTGTGAATGCGCGTGTGTATTCGAAGCAGGCGAGAAAAGTTTGGGAGAACAAGCATGTACCCAGTCCAACGGAGCTACTTCCGAGTTAGCCAGGGCCTTCGAAATCTTGGAAGGTGGTCCAGGACAAAAAGATGACCTGGGAAGAACGAAGCAAACCCTGAGTACAGTTTGCTTTGTTTCGTGCCAAAGTCACTTCGTTTTGTGCAGTCGAAACACACATTAGTGCCCAGCTAGTCAACTTTCTGTTCTTTGTCGATTCTAAGAAACTTGCTTTGTTTGCCTCCATTTTATAGTCTGTTTATATTGTAAGTCGCGTGATTGAAAAGCAAAGAAGGACTGGGCTTCATAGAAAAGTAGCTATTTTTCCGACATATTCTTGACAAAAACTGATATTCACGTTATCCATGAGCAAGTAGCTCTTTTCTGGCTCGAAGGACCAACGTCGTTTGGTTTGAAATTAGACTATTTGGTTGAAAACTGAGCTATTTTGTTGAAAATGTAATTATTTGGTTAAAAACTCAAAAAGTCATCTTTTCTGGTCAAAAGTTCAACTAATTTGTTGGAAGTTAAGATATTTTATTAAAAATTCAATTTGCAGTTGCAAATTCATTTCTTTGGTTCAAAATTTAACTATTTTTTCGAAAATTGGTTTCATTATTAGTTGAAAATTGAGGTTTCCAAATGAAAGTGTAGCTATTAAGTTTTTTGTTGAAAATAGTTTTTTTTTTACATTAAATTCCAACTATTTGATTATAAATTTACTTCTTTTCGAGAATTGATATTTTCGGGTTGAAAATTTAACTGTTTTGTAGAAAATGGAGAAAAAATCGATTTTTGATTTTAAATAAAGCTTACATATTCGATTTGAAGTTCTCATAGGAAAACCTGTCATAAAATTAGTCAGTTATTTGTATTAAACATTTTATTAGACTCGGTCAAGGGTACGATATTGATACCTTCATTCATCAATAAATAATCATTTCTAGTGTTGCTCTAGGGCACGAAAGAATACTCAGTTCTCGATTATCATAATTTATGAATAGTATACTTACGAATAAAATCAATTTATTGAATAAACAATAGTTGAAACTATAATTATTTTACAAAAATCATAAATGCTTGAATTGGAAAAAAATGATATTTCTGATGTTCCGCGGGACTGTTGCGATTACCACGGGATGTATATCATTTAACCTGACTTGCGAGGACCGAAGAGAGCAAAAATTTTACATACATTAGTTCCCAAAATCTTATCTATTCTGAGTGACAGAGATGCTAATTATAACAGCGACATTTTTCGAAATTTATTGATCGTCTACTGCTGGTAATTTACTGTTGGAAACTTTGTTTCTAATGTATGAAAAAGCTACAAGAATGTTTCATTCAGGTAATATTTCAATAAAACTGAGTTCATTATTAATTACTTCAACAATTGTGTTAAAAATCATGTCATTTAATGAAAATTTGTCATTCTGGTAAACATTAATCTTTGTGTTGAAAAATTAATTTTTCTATTTGAAAATTCAACTATTTCGCTAAAGATCATCCGTTTTAGTGAGAAATTCAACTAATTGGTTGAAACATGCACTACTTGTTTGTTAAAAAGTCATATTTTGGTTAAAACTTCAACTATGATGGTAGAAAATTCAACTATTTGGCAAAAATTAACTTTTTTGTTGAAAAGTCAGATTTTCGAGTTGAAAGTTCAACTTTTTTGTAGATTATTAGTCTTTTTGGCTCCAAAATTCAACGATTTTGTTGAAAATGGAAAATTGATTTCTTAAAAAATCATACATTTTTGTAAAAAATTAATCTTCTTGGTAGGAAAATTCTTTTTGGATGTTGAAAATTCAACTACTTAGTTGAAAATTAAACTACTTTGTTAAAAATTCATTTTTTTTAATATTCGCCTCCACGGTTAAAAATTTGAATATTTTGCTGAAAATTCGTTTTTTTTTTGTTAAAGGGGAAATACATGCTTCACCTGAAAATTAACTTATTCTACTTTTGGTTCAAAATTCAATTATTTGCCAGAAAATTCATGTATTTTGTTAAATATTCGTAATTTTGTGTAAAAATGACATTCTTTTTCAAAAATTCATCTTCTTCGTTGAAGGATTAATTGTTTCGTTGAAAATTTGTCTTTACTGGTTGAATCGAACTGGCAGAAATTTTGCTTCAAATATTATTCAATAAGCTGGAAATTTCATGATTTTATTCTTGGTGGATTACTAAATTTCTTTTTTAATGAAAAGTCAATTATTTGGCTGAAAATTCATCTCCCTTGATAGGAAATTAACTTTTCGGTTTGAAATTAATCTTTTTCGATTTGAAAGTCTACTGTTTTCTGAAATATTTCACGTCTTAGCTTGGGAACTTGAATATTTGTTGAAAGTTCTTCTTTTTGGGTAGAAAATGAATATTTCTGGGAAGAAAATTAATCTAATTCTTCGGAAATTCACCTATTTACTTGAGGATTTAACCACTTTGAAAAGAACTATTTTTGTTTGTTAAATTCAACTATTTAGGGGAGAGTGGGGCGTTGTGAGCCACTCTTTGTTTTCAAGTCATAACATCTCTGAACATCGATAAATTGCCAATATATGAACTGGTATTTGTAGTAAACTTGTCAATGCATCAACTGGAGACCACAATTAATAAAATTCGTTAATGCGCGAGAAATATTTAGGATGAAGTAAATCTTATAAAAATCGATATTTGTGATTTTGGTGGGGAGTTGTGGGCTATGACAAAAAATAAAAGAAAATGGCATATTCCAGTAGTTTATGTTTATTAAAGTTGCAGTAAATAAAAATTAATGATTTTAAAAAGATTAAAAAAAAATTATTCTGATTCACAATGTATGCAAGTGTAATATCCGGTCCTCATGTTGGCACATTTCAAGTGCACAGCACGATCGCACATGTTGCAGTAATCTGTGTTGTTCCGATTTAAAATCTTTGGCATTGTGCCCTTCCAGATAATGAACAAGAGAAAAGAAGTTTCAATTAAAAAATTGAAATACGCATTAAGAACGTTTGGCCCAGGACTCCCCACTAATGGTGGACCACAACTCCCCACAGCCGACATTTACGAAATGACCGAATTGCCATACACACAATGAATGTTTCAGCGAAATTGTTTGATTGTATTTAAAGCTAATTGCTCGAAGAATATTTTGCAATAACGTGCCTTTGAAATCTGATGTAGAACGGGACTTCGAATATCAACCACTTGAGTTGTACAAAAACTTTTATTTTGATTTCTTTAATCAACCATGTCAAAATACTAACTACGCGTGTTGAGACTATGAGTCGAGTTCACAAAGTTAGCTCACACAAAGAGAGTCTTTTGGCAGTGGTAAAAGCAGTCCTACCACCCACAACATGGCGGAGATTAAGGTGGCCCACGACTCCCCACGGCCCAAAACTCCCCACCGTCCCCTATTGATTGAAAATTTATGCATTTTGTGAAGACTTATATTTTATCATTCTTAATTATTCTTGATTCATAAATAAAAGTTTACATTTCACAAATCGGTCGCGTAGATATATTGACAACCTAACTTGCCTGATACGCGAAAAAAGTAGAATAATCGTAACATCCGTGTTCACATAACGGTAAAGTTACTTTTGGGTGGGGGGATACAAAACTACGGTTGTCGGCAAGGGTGGATTGTCCCGAAGCAAGTCGCTCACATTCGTTTCTTTTGCTCAAAGATTAGAATATTCGGATGATTATTCAACTGTTTCATTAAAAATTATTTTTTTTGGAAAGTTTGTCTTTCTTGGTGGAAAATTCATCTCTTCAGGTAGAAAATCTTTTTTGGTTGAAAATTAAACTATTTTGTTGAAATGATGTACCCTAATCACTAAATTTTGCTCAGAGGTACAAATCAGTTTATCTGCTAACCTATAGTCCTTTACTAAAAGAAACTTGTCCAACATTCCTAATTTTACTTGAGGAGCGGATCGAACAGACCCGTACCTTATGGAGATTGTTAATTTACCTGAATTACAAGTTTCACTTGACATGTTGAGATGTAGTGTGGCTGATGCTATACATATATACAATAACAAGGTGTGCCAGGAACTTTGTGAGACATCTAGTACATGCGCAGAGCACTTTGTCCAGCACGTGCCGTCGAATTACGTGCGTCTTTGTTACACTGGGTTGTGGGCCCCAGGTGCGAGTTTGGTCCTGGCTTATCGTGCAGTTTGTTGTTGTCGAGGTTCAGAACCCCAAATCAATGTTCCTGGTCCATATCAAAGATGTACATCAAAATCGATGACTAAGTTAGGAATATCAAGATGGGCAGCAACTTCAAGCGACGAAGGGATGCATTACTGACGTACATCAAGAAAGAATGTTTAAAGGGACGGGAAATAGAAGACAGGTCTTAATTGGGTTAGTGAAGTCGTCTTGTAAACTAGATTAAAGCGCCTTTGCCTCGAAAACATCTTTTGAGTAGCGTCTTACGCGACCTGCTAATTATCAAGATGCTAGTTATTTCCATAATTAAATATTACAATTTTCAATTTTATGTGTCCCTTTATTTGTTCAATACCCGGTACCTGACCCATTTAGAACAAATATTGACAAATAATGAAACAATTCACATTTTTACGATGCAACACAAGCTATTTTTGAAATGTTTAGAATATAAATGGGATGGATACAAATGAAGAAAATATTCCTACGTGGGTTGAACAATCTTAAAACGTAAAAATATTGTACCCATTTGCACATATTATCTATTAAATAAATTAAGTTTTCCTGAAGAATCTGAAAACCCCATTTAAAAATTTTATAAAATAAAAAACTCGTTGTTCAAAGATAGAGAAGAGTAATTTCATCATTATTGAGATTATCTTCCCCGTATCATAGTGATAATTCATATTTAAAAAATTTTCAGAGATTATTCCAAAGCTTTAATTATACAAAAACTACAAATTCTATGCTTCAAGGTGAATAGAAACCTTAAAACGATTTGAAAAGAATGAATGACATAATTTGTAATCCTGGTACTTGTAGGCCATTTGAATAGAAAACTGAAAAAATTATTTTGGAAGCTCTAAGATTGATTAATAATGGGCATTACTTGGGACTACAATTCCTCTAAACTTCATGAACATAGCTCAAGTTCTTCTCTAGTTATCATATGATTCTTAGACTGCTGAGGTCGAATTATGTCAAGATATGTCAATATATGTCAAGAAATGGAGTTCCAACCTTTTTGTCGTTACAAAGGTTCCTTGATGAGAAAACGGAATTGACAAAAAAAAATGAAGCAGGAATCAAGCCCAGACTTTCCAGTTACAAACTCGAAGCGCTACCGCCTGATCTAATTAAATGCCGGAACACTCTGAAATCGCGGTTCATGTAACCTGAATGGATTTTTCAGAAGATGGTATTCTCTGGAACAGCTGAACAGCGCATCTTATCACTTAGGCATATTACAAGTTTAATAATGAGTTATTAGTTCATTTCTGGGAGGAATATAAATCCAAACGAAATTCCAAAGGTCGTACGTTCCCCTTGTAAGCCATGGACCCGCACAGGAAAACTAGGAGTAAATTTGTTTGCAGGTAGTTTTGTATTTTTCCCTGCTGGTAACGAGGCTGGTATAAATAGAAGATAAATATTACCCTTAGTAGGACGCAAACTGTCTGCTACTACCTGTTCACACAGGTAAACAGGAAATATGACCGTGAGTTGGGAGTGATTATCATTGTTTCTTGCAATGATCCAATACCAAAAAGGAGAACAAGGCGAGTATTTACGTTCGCAACATAATATATACATTTTAGAATGTACAGTTACTATCGGAAAATGTTCAACCAATCATAAGCAAATTTAACTGAGTGATACGAATAGCGGACGCCGTCCACGTCTTGTGTGTCTCCACACTCTCTAGCGCCCCTATCGGCCGCTGGTTACAAGCGAACGCTGTCAAGTTACCCAGACCTTTGAGGTAAACATTGACAATTACCCTCCCAACGTAGGTAAACACAGAAGAATAACCGATATGCCAGGGTAAAGATTACCCACATGGGGTAATTTTTGTTGAAGGTGATCTTCACCCTGAAATCCAGGTGAAGGTTACACACAGTTTGTTTTGTGATTCGATCCGTTCTTTTAGGTTTGGTACTAGGTCAACCCTATAGATTACGTTTGTTATATCCATTTCATTGACTTTGTCCATCATTTGCACAAGTTCGTAATGTTGTCATCGGATACTATCCGAGAAGGGGGATCTTTGTCGTCTCTATTTGGAGACGCGTTGTGTTGGCTGCCGAGTTCGCTCGTGGGTCGAGGGTGATCGCAAGGGAGTGAGAAATTAGGAAGGTTTAACGTTGGCCACAGTGCGGCGCCCCACGCTCTAAGTGATCATGGATTAGCTGCACGAGGAAGCCAGACTGGAAAGCAGGAGTGGGCTTGCAAAAGCATGTGCCAGCCAACTAATTACCCTAGCAACGGACGCCAAAGCAGACTGGACCAGCGAGACCCACGTTTCGTCGTTAGAACCACACTCGTAAGGGATTTTCGGCGAAAAGGTGCACGTGAGTGCTCATTATTCAAAATAATTCACGATCGACTCCAAACTCGCGGGTTAGTGAAATCGGATAAAACAGACGCATATTGAGAACGCTAATTACATTTTTTTTATCGAAATGTTGTCTAAGCTACTTACTCATTCACTTTTCGAGTTGCTTGACATTTTAGGATTGATAGCTCACGATAAACACTAGGATATCAAAACCTTGCATATCATTCTCTTTATTCACTTCAGATGAAAATGAACCACTTTTGCGGATCCAAAATTAATTTCTACACAACATGCTTCATATCTGTCGAGTGGCAGCTGTTCTACTTTCTATTGAAAGTTGTATGTTAGTTATGAGCGACGTAATATTTCTAAAACAAAGCATGTCTTTGACATTTTTCACTTTCAGGGTAAAAAAAAGTTTGAATTTTTCCATGTTGGGCTACAAACCTCTATGGCTCTGAAATATCATTTTATCTTCATAAAAGTGATTCTTTCGATTCATTCAGTTCCGACTCCCAACTCTCGAAGGCCTACAACTTCATGGGGAAAACGGAAAATGTTTTAGAAGAAATTCAATTTTCAACCAACAAAGATATATTTTTAAGAAAAAAATGAAATAGTTGAACTTTTAGAAAAAAATTAATTTCTAACAAAATAGCTAACTTTTCAGCCAAGGAGATGATATTTTCGAATAAAATGATAAATCATTATCTCGAATTCCTTAAATTTGTAGGCAAAAAGAAAATTCGACAAAAAAATTAGATAACATTTTTTAACCAAAATTTGATATTTGATATTTCGACCAAAGAAGATTTTAAGACTCGAATTTTCAAGTGAATAGTTCAATTTTCAACCAAAGTGAAATAACAATCAACCGAACAGTTGAATTTTCAACCAAAAAATATTAAATTTTTTCAATAGAGATACAGTTTCTAAACAAAAAGACGAATTTTCTTTAAAATAGACGGATTTTCAAAACATAAGGATTCTTCGGTTAAATTTTTAGTAATAAAAAAATGTATAGTAGAGACAGAATTTTTAACAGAACGGTTACATTTTGAACCAAAGAGATGAATTTCCAAATGAAATGATGAATTTTCGAACAAAAAATGCACTTTAGCAGAAGAGTTTAAGTTTCCAGCAAGTAATCAAGTTTTTAACCGAAAAATTAATTTTCTACCGATGAAGACAAATATTCAATAATGTACATCAATTTTCAAACAGATAGTTAAATTCTCAGATGAAAAAAATACATTTCAACCGAAAAAAATAAATTTTCCACAACCTAGTTGAATTTTCAATAAACAAATGAATTCTCGACAAATGAGTTGAGCTTTCAACCAAAAAGTTAATTTTTCAACTAAAAAATAGAAATTCACAACCAAAAGTTTACTAGTTGAATATTCAGTTAAAAAAAATTAGTTTTTAACAACAAAAAAGAGAATTTTCAGCCAAATAGTCCAATTGTCCACTAAAGAGATACATTTTCAACAAACATTGGGCTAGTTGAATTTTCATTTAAAAAATGTAAGCTTCAACAACAGCAGAGAACGAATTTTTGACAAAATAGTTGAATTTTCAACCAAAGAGATGATATTTCCTACTAAAGTGATGAATCACCAATCAAAGAATTGAATTAATAACACAGGAGTTTACCTTTCAAATAGGCAGTTGTATTATCAATTGAAAAAGATAAATTTTCAACCAAAAATGGAATAATTGCATTTTCAGTTTAAAAAAATTAATTTTAAATCAAAGAAGGTAATTTTCAACAAAAAAGATTGATTATCAATTATAAAAATGAATTTTCAAAAAAAAACTTTTACTTTCAAGCATGTATTTGATTTCTCAACCAAAATAGATCAATTTTTTACCAAAAATGAAAGTTAAATGTTGAGTTGAAGAAATTAGTGTTTAGAAAAGAAAGAAATTTTCAACAAAATAGCACATTTTTCATTCAAAGAGATACAATTTTTACTATAACGACGAATCTTCAAGCAAAAATGAATTTTTGACAAAAACGTTCAACTTTCAACCAAGCAGTTGAATTTTGAATAGAACACGGAAAAAATAAGTCTTGGAACATTTCGTAGATTAGTGCTAGACTTCAGGACGGGCCATCATTTTCATGAAGTCTCGTATACTTTCTATAAAGTGGTCATACATTCCCATGGAAAAATAAAGAAAAGTCATGGAAGTTTTCAAGTGCAGTCAAGAAACAACAGGCTTGGAATTCTTATAAGACAGTTTACAAAAAAAAATATATACAGTCATGAAGTGGCTATAAAATAACTACATATTTGCAAAGACTTGAATTGAATAAGTGCGTGATTCAAAAACTAAGAACTCGAATGCAAGTCAGAAAAACAGTTCATGACTGTCTGCGAGAATTTTCAGAGGCGCGCTCAGTGGGGCTCAGAGACAAATTCACATTGGTATGATTGAAGTAGACACTGGTCAAGAAATAATTTTCCGTGGAAAATTATATTTTTCCATTAAAAAAAAAATTGTTTAATTAACTTGTTATGCAAAGTCAGTCTTGCAGCCAGTTGTCTAATTCGCAGTCCTCACTAAAATTCTTCTTACGCGGCCACGCATTTTTCAGCTGTAGCAGAACGCCAAGACTTTTTACTGTGTTTTCAGCCTGGTCGATTAGCCGAGGGGCTTGCGCGGTTAGGAATGAGTTGCGTTAGTCTCGTGTCTAGGATAGGTAGTTCGAATCCCCGCAGCGTGCGTCCGATTTTTTAGAGCGTTAAAAGCGAGCGATTGATATAAGTAATAATTGTGTGTGTTATAATGATGTTTAAATAAATGTATAAGTTGAAGATAATATTATAATAAATTTAAGAAATAATTTTTTATTTTTTATTAGCATAAATGGCTAGCTTGACAGTCTACGAACCCTTCCTTGACTGTCTTCGAGAATTTAATATTGGAGTGTTGAACGACTTACAAATAATTCTGTGATATTTTGTTGATGGAGTCTAGGAGTGCTTCACTGACTATGCTGGACGCAATTTAAGAAGTCTTTTATTTCTTCAAGCACTATTTGCATGATTTTCCAATATGATATTTTCAAATTATCAAATGCTTTTAGACCTATCCTGAAGTCACAGACTCGGTCAATGAAAATTTCCAGCATTTTTTTTTCCGTGAAGAAGCTCAATTTCTAATGAAAATATTAATAAAATATATTTGAACCAGAAAGATGAAATTTATACCAAAAGAGATGAATTTCAAAATCAAAAAGACAAATTTTTAACAAAAGTGTTAAACATTTAACCAAATAGGATTCTTAATTTTGTTAACCAGATTGTGAAAGCTTTAACGGAGAATAGTCGTATCTCTGGAAATAATTTTCTTTCCTTCTAAATGTGTTGCTATATATTTCCCTGGATCCGATTCTGACTCCTGGAAGGTTTACATCTTCCTGAGACCAACAAGGAATGTTTTAGAAAATTTTGAATTTTGGGGTGAGTGAAATTCCAATTTCCCGATAGTACCCTTCATCGAGAACTTGTTTTCCGATTATTCAATTTTAACTTTAATAGAAGATATTTTCTATAAAAATACAAACGATTCTTCATCATCCCTATGCAAGAAAAATTCTTTCTCTATTTTTTAATATTTGAGATGTACACCACCATTCCACCAAGTATTGGCGATTTTTGCGGATGATCGTTCTCGACAAAAAACATTCTACTTTATTTATTTTCGGCTTCCAATGAACTCACCAGAAAACCGATGAAAACACGTTGCGAATTGAAACTTCAATTCTTCGAAACAGTAGTGTTGAGTCGATGAAATCTGCAGATATTGCCACGATATGACGACCAATTTCGCGTTTTTTTTTACTCTTACAACTTTTTATTTTCGTAAAAGTTAGATAAACACAGGGTGAAACAAGAGATAGAATTTTATATTTTGTTTGTTTCTCGAGAAATAATGATATTCTGAAAATCTAATTGGTCTAATGAAATAATAATTCGCGAGACGTAAATTGTGGCGAGTAGCTGGCACTGGTGGTGACAAGGATGAGAAAATCTCTGAGGGATTTTGTCGACGGCGGAATTAGATCCTGAAGAAAACAGACAATGATGAGAGAAATGTCTATTACCAAGTCAAATTGTTATTAAATTTTTAATGTTTTCTTCTGGTGTATCGTGCATTATTATTTTGACATTAAAAAAAATTTGCTCTAGTTGTGACAAAAATATGATGATTTTTTCAGTAACTGTTTAATTGACTGCCATCCAGATAAAGGTAATTAATTTTCCTATAAATTTAGAGTAAAATAAAACTCGATTGAATTCAATTTTTCTGATTTCATAGTTTCTAGACTGATAATAATTGATATCAATTGAATTTTCTAACACTGAAACTTAATTCTGAATGTGATATCCGCTGAGTTTATTTATAAAAATAGATTACACTTATAGTTCTAAACTAAACTCAGTTAACATAGAAAATTATTGTTATTTTTGTTGACTGGGCAGTCTAATCTCAGCTGCCAAAAGACTTAGAATTCCGGATCCCACAATCCTTTAAAAAAATCTTTATGTTTATTATTACCCACAGCGCAGGCACGATTTTCATGTTCATTCAGCTCTTGTGAAATTTTATGTGGGGAGTGCAGGACAATCGCGCGAAGCCCCTGAGAGTGAGCAGCACCCTCCCAACAACAACGAAACCAGGATCTTCGCTAGAACGTGACTTTAATCTGACGAGCGCGAGCCAATCCGCCTGACTGTACCAATGTTACTCTCCTTCTTCGCGAGTGGTGCGCCGCCGCCGAAGCGAAGTCCATGAAATTGCGTCCCGCGAATGGGGTTTTTTTCACTAACCTTTTACCCAAATAAAATTGATAAACGATCTACACAAAATAAATTTTTAACCTGCAAGAAATTATAAACATTCTGATTAGTTAATAAAACGGGCGCAGAATTTAACATTGATATAAATACGTTTACAAATGTATATGTAAACTTATGTTGATAAATAAATGGTTTATGAAAGCAAAAGCAAAGCTGAATCAATCATTTCACGATGGAATTTTGCCCAAGCTATTTCTCCGTGGATTATAACGGACTGCCCTGGACTTCCTACTCACACAATGATCTCCAACGCAATTACCCGCACATTTAGAATAAGATGCTGACTCTCAACGTGAATATTTTTAGCAATTTTCCTACTACTTTGAACTCAAAATTACTTCAGTTTTCCTTTTGTAAATGAGTGCCCCTCTTTCATTTATTTTTCTACATTTGAGTCACTCTCAACCCATAAACTGACCTCGAATGGGACGCGAATACTTCTAACAAAAAATATTGAGCTGCAGCAATTTCGCAAATAAACTTTTTCATCACCTTCAATATCAACCTTGCTACTCCTGAGCAGTTTGATTCTCACACGTTTGCTGCATTGACTAAAAGTCATTGCCCCAACACCTATTCGTCATTAAATTTCTTTATTTGCATTTTGACGACTACTTCATTCTTTACAGAGATAGCATCCAGAATTTCGTTTCGTAAGTCAGAAACGTCAGTGATTTCTGAGTCTACGAGCCGACGTGGTCGCATAAAGTAAAAGCGTATAAAAATTCCCCCGTGACACGTAAAACCCGAGCTCCTTAAAGCCTCGCGGGTAGATGGTTGGTGCCCAATAGATGGTAGAGCAAATCGGAACGAGTGACCTCTGCTTTATATTCTGCGTTGCGAACGCTGATGCAAGCCTTAGCTATTCCCTCTACCTCAGCCACACCAAAAATACTTTTCTGTCGACTGCTTATCCACTCCTTTCAACTTCTTTTCCCCAGAATCCTCTTATTTCTTCACAGCATCTCCTTCATTTCCGCTATCAAGCCGTATCACATACCAGTTCCCTTTTCTTATTTCCCATTCACGATCACAACTTGGGCATGTACGTAAGCCAGCCGTCATCCTTGTCACCCCTCTTTCCATCTACGACGTCTTATTTCTATCCCGCAAGGAGTAACGGACAGGCTGAATCAGACGTTGCTGTGTGAAACCGAAGTTGTAATGCCACTGGCACGAGCTAGAGCAGTTGGGAAGGGGGTGAAGAAAACGCGGGGTCATGAGGGTGAAGGAACCGATGCAGTCGTGTGATACCGCCATGATTGCATCTATTTCCGATTTTTCGGAGCCGAGGCGCACCGTCGAGAACACGAAATGGTTTAACTTTTCTTCCCGATCCATCTTGGTTCAAGGTATACCTAGAATGAGAAAACCGAGAAGAGTTCTGACACCTTTGCACGACTGGCTTCGACTTGAAAAGCACAAAACTCTGGGGAAGCACTCCAAATAGCCAGAAAAAGAAGCCAAATACTGCACCTTCTTGCTGATTTAGGAAGGATTCAATAACAGTCGCACAGTGGGCCAAGAGTCAAAGATATGCAGTTATTTAATTGTTATTTGATTGCTACTTTAATGAACTATTTTTTCTACAAAAATACAAATAATTCTTCATCATTCCTTTGCAAGGAAATATTCTTTTAGTTTTTAATATCTAAGATATCTGCCACTATTTAACCAAGTATTGCTTGATTTGAGCAGATGATTGTTCTCGAGAAAAAACATTCAAGTTTATTTATGTGTCAGAATGCGTCTATGTATCAGATCAAATCCATACAGATTTTTGGGTAAAATATATTTTTTGCAAGATCGAACTTCAAATTTGGAATTTCATGCCCTCTAATGATACGGAAAGTAACAAATTCTAGTCGGTGGTTTGAAAATTATATTGTCGCAAGCGGTCTTTGAAATATAGTTATTTTGCGCTCGAATTTTCAACCAAGCAGTTGAATTTTCAGCCGAAAAGATAATGCTTCAATAATATAGTTGAATTTTCAACCAGAGCGATAAATCTTCAAGAAATGCATTGTTAACAAGGTAGTCCACATTTCAACAATGTTGTTGAATTTTGAACCAAATGATACATTTTCTTTCAAATCTCCCCTATTACTCTCTGTTCTCCTTTCTCTACTTTTTGAACTACAGTGCGAACTGAATTTATAGCAAGCAATAATAAAATCTAACTATTTTCAGTTGAATTCTTTTTGCCTAAAAATTTAACAATTTATCTGAAATCTTATATTTATTTTTCACTGAGAAATCTTTCATAGTTTAAAATTCTTTCTTGGTCGAAGATTTTAAATCTTTTGTTGAAAAATCTTCTTTTCAGATCATAAATTCAATTCATTTGTTAGAAATGCCATCTTTTTTTTTGGTTGAAAATGCACCTGTTTGGCAAAAACCCCGTTTCATTGTTGAGAATTAATTTTTTCTCTGAAAATGCAACTCTTTAGTTGAATATTAATTTTATGTCGAAAATTCATCTTTTTGGCTAAATAATTCAACAATTTTGCTGAAAATACATTTCTTCCTAAGTCTAATTTCTTCTTCCTCTAATTAACTTCCTAATCAAAATTTTCTTGAAAATTCATCTTTTTGCTACGAGAATTTATCTTTAAAATTCTTTATTGAAAATTTGTCTCTTTCAGTTGAAAATTCATGTATTTTATGAAAAATTGGGTGTTTTTGATCAAAAAGTAACCATTCTTGGTTGAAAAATCAACTACTTGTTTCAAAAATCAACTACCGTGAACTGGGGTTAAGTGGCGCATATGTAGGGGAAAGCAGCGCACCCTTAATTCTGTATTTAAAACACGATATAGGTTCTTCTGGGGTTTGCCATTCAATTTTTACAATTCTTAGTTTCAAGTCTAAATATTTTTTATCTGATGGACGTGAATATTACATTCAGAAAATTTGACATTTAGAAACAAGAGTTTCAATTTAAAATCAAAGGTGCGCCGCTTTTTGCTACGTGCGTCACTTAGCCTCAGTTTACGGTCATTTCTCAAAACAAAACAAAAAATTTAATTGAAAATTTAACAATTACTTTTTTTTTGGATTGAGAATTTATCTTCTGGAGTTGAAAATTCAATCATTTGGTTGAAAACTCATCTACTTTGTTGAAAATTTGTTCTTTTTTGGTAGACAATTTTTCGCCTTGGTTGAAAATTCAACTACTTCATCAAAGGTTGAACTACTTTATTTAACATTTATTTTTTTGGTGGAAGATTAACATTTTAATCAAGCTCGAACGACCATAGAGCTATCTCTTCCAAAGGATGGAAAGGGTAGGATAAATCACTCTTTGTTCCTAGAAACCTAGCATGATATCTTTGAAAATAAATGAACACATATTGTATGCGATACTTTAGCCATACCTCAGTGTAGATGAAGTATATCCTATACTTCAGTTATACTTTAGCTATACTTTTGCTAGACTCTAGCTATACTTTTTCGATATAGTTGAAGTATAGGATTGTCTAATTTATCAAACATGTTTTATATATTTGAAAGTCACTAATCAATCCCATACTTATAATTTTTACGCAGGACTTTCCAAAAAATTCATTTCTTTGGTAGCGTATTCACATTTTAGTTGGAAATTCATCTTTTGGGATGAGAATTGAACTGTTTTGTTGAACTTTAATTTTTCTAACTGAAAATTTAGCTTATCCATTTTGATTGTATATTCATCTTTTTTAGTTAAAAATTTAACTAATTGTTTGAAAGTTGAACTGCAATTATGAAAATTAATTTCTTAGGTTTGAAAATTAATATCTTTGTTAGAAAATCAATTTTTGTTTTCTGAGACACAATATTTCTAATTGAAATTTTAGCAATTCAAAGCGTTTTAAATTGAAATTAATGTAGTACCCACATGAATTTTGTATAGAAAGATTTATTCCCCAATTTTCATACAAAATTTCCTTATTCCCCCTGTTTATAGATTATTTTGGCCTACAAACTTTGTTATCGATACAGTGGAAAGATTTTTTTGGCTTCTTCATGGAAGTGTGTGTGCGTGTGTGGGGGAGGGGGTCACTATACAAAAGATGTTTAGTCCGAAATTCGAAACATTTTAGGCCGTAAATTCATTAAATGTACACTGAAGTGCTAAGCAAAGAAATTTATAACCAAGCAACGACAATGTTCCGTAAGACGAGGCTAAGCAAGATATGTGGGGTGAAGCGGGACACCTTCTTTTTATTCAAATAAAGCAATAGCAAGTCATAGAATTCAAAGATTTCGCTTGCCCCAAATTATCCTTCAGGGTCACCACTTGTTTTTCAACCCAAAAGTTCAATACCATTCGTGAAATTTGAGATTTTGTATGTCCCGCTTTCGTTATTTTTTGTTCCTCTCAGCCCCGTCTCACAGTTCTAAAAGTTTTATATTCATAAAATTGAAGAATATATTCCTCGCCCTAGATTTGAGGTTTTCGCAGTAAAAGTGTCAGGGATCGTGTAGCATCTATAGTGGTTCCATTCACACCCCAATAGATAGACTAACCTCTAGGTTACTATATATAGCACTATGCAGTCTCACGGGTTACACCGGGACTAGCTATTGCCATACTTGGGTTCGAACGGTGTATACATGGATGGGGAATTGCACCTCGCTTCAACACATTCCGGATCTCTGACATGTGTTCACCACCTCACTGGCCCTGTCTCAAACACACACGAACCTCGCCAAACGTGCGCTTAGATACTTTAGGGAAACATAGAGCTCGACTCGCGCCTAAAACCCTCCTCATTACATGACCCTGGAAACCCCCAAACCACGCAGGTGCTAGGTGGCACCGAAGCTTCAGCCTGATGTCACCCAAGTCAAACATTACAGACACCTTGGTTTATACTCGAAGGATGGAAGGGGTATGATGTCGATTGTCGATATATTGATGGGGCTTAGGGGCCGTTCCAAAACTGCGTTACCAATTTTGGGCTATTTTTGACACTTCCATCCCCCTTCCTCCCCCTGACAACGTTGTCAAAACTGCCGTCCATACAAGAAAAGTATTAACTACATTTTGGATGAACCCCTTGTCACCCCAACCTTATAATCTGTACTATTTGCGAATTATATTTTAGCTTCCCTCTTTGTTTGGAATTAGAAAAACATATATTCACTTGATTGTTGATTTCAAAAATTAATTTTATGAAGTTCATCCATATTTTGCTTTCTCAACCCTGGTGGAGGATTTCTTAGAGGAAAGTACAAAGCCGTAAAACCATTTTCACAGGAATCTACAAATAAATACAATAAATTATAACCAAATTACAGGAAAGTACAACTTGTTTTATTATTTGGACGAATTCTGTACTTTTTTTCTTGTTTTGTACATTGTTGTATTTTATTGCAGTTTGACGGCGATACCACGCTGAAAACACCAGTTCCCGTTAGATCACTGAAGTTAAGCAGTGTTGGGCGCGGTTAGTACTTGGATGGGTGACCGTTTGGGGAATACTGCGTGTTGTTGACCCGTCGTGGGTGTGGTGGACCCACACTGGTAGTATTTATCCAGTATTTACCCGAATCGGGTAGTGAGGCAATGAACTTTCGAGTTCGAAATGCTAATCAATTTATTTATTTTTTTTGACTTCCCTGCAAAAATTTAGAAAAAAAGTACAACTACAAGAATCTACAGGAATTGACAGGTTTTGCAGCCAAAAGGTTGTTCTTTTTCGACCTAAGATGACAAATATTTAGAGAATTGCAAAGAGATCATTTTAAATCAAGATGTGTATAATGTACATGATCGCTTTCACACAGAAACCTCCCATGTTCACACTTTGAAGTAATGGTAGAATATTAAAAAAAAGGAAAGAATGTTATTCAACAAAGAAAAACCTTACGTTTGAAAAATTTTTTCTCAATTATAAAGCAATAGATTGGACACCATATATTTCATTTGAAATTATGTCATTGCGATGTTTTAAATATTTGTCACCCTAGGTCTAAAAATAAGAACTTTTTGACTGCAAATAAAAATCGAACGAATAAGAAAGAATTGATAACGGTCATAACATGGAAAGATTCGAACTCCTGGAGATGAATTTTTGTTCATTCTAAGTTACAAAAACTGAATCGCAAATTAACACATAAAGTGGAATACTTTTAAATTTTAAACTTTGATAATTAAAGTTAAAAAAATGTTAATTCCAAAGCTCAATAATTTACGCTTGCGAAATGGAAGCTTTTAGCTCTTTTTGATTGCAAGTTTTTTATTTAAAAGCCGTGAAACTGCACAAATCAAAATTATAATTAATTATCATATAATTTTATTATTTTAGAACTCGAATCTTTCCTGAATTTTGTTTTAATTCCTACAAAATTAAATTTTTTGGAATCTTTTTGAATATTGTCTTGAGATGAATTTTGCAAAGAAAAATAATTATTATTTTTTCTAGGAATTTTGATACAATTTTTTTTATTTGAAACGTTTCAGAATGCTCAAAAAGCTTATGAATTTTGTTTTCGGAATCTTCGAAAATTGTGTTTCAAATGTTTCAAAATTGTTTCACAATTCAAATTCTTTTGAAATCTTTTTGTAACTTCTAAATATATCTGAAACTAACTTGATTATTTCCAAAATTAACATTTGTTCAATTTTCATTTCCGAATCAAATTTGAAAAAAAATCTTCTCAAATATTCATTTAAAATTAATTTTTGAAATGAATGAATTGAATCTTTTTAAGTTTCAAATTCAGCCTGGATCTTCTCAAAACTTGTAAATGTATCTTAAATTACCTTAAATTTTTTTTCTAATTGATGATCGATAAATTGTTATGTATGCATCAAAAAAAATTTTCTTTCTATTTCAAATTATTTAATTTCAATTTGTTTATTGTTCACTCTATATGAACAGTGAAATATTGGTGAATATTCAAAAATGTATTTTTCTCAATCAAAATTTTTTTAATTGAATGGTTTTAAAATTATAAATGGATATTTTATACATCAATGGATACTACTATATCAATGGAATATTTTAGGTTGAAGCAATATTTCAGTAGGATTTGAGATTGAATGAGAGCATGCAATTATGAATCTACTAATTTGAAATTATTTGAAAACTGAAAATAGTTTATAAAAGCAATTAAAGAAATGTTCAATAATTAATTCATTTAAATTCTTCAATGTGCAGTTTGAAGTTTTTATTAAAATATTAAAATTTATATAAATTAATACATGAAGTTATTCTTATCTCGACTTCGTAAAAGAAACAAAATAGTTGAATCCTCAGCCAAAAGATACATTCTCAACAAACAATTGAACCACAAGACTACAGGAATTTCCTACCAGATAGTTGCATTTCCAACTTATAAATGGTACGTTTTTGTTAAAGATTACATAGTCTAATTTTTAGATAAAAGATTGATTTATAACCACACCAAAAAATAATTTTCAATAAAGTAGTAACATTTTCCAGAAAAGAGAAGAATTTTCAACTAAAATAATGAACCTAAAATTAAAAAAAAAAGTCAATCTTTAACGAAGTAATCTAATTTTCAACCTAGTAGTTGAATTTTTGATTTGCATAGATGCCTTTCTGATAAAGTAGTTCAATTTCCACAAAACCTTTGAATTTTCAATTAAATAGTAGAATTTATATTCAAACGAAGATAAATTTTGAACTCAAAATATAGTAGTATAGGTGAAGTAATTAGTTAGGATCATAACATTCATAATGCCTCGCTAACTAGAGTATCATGACTTGAGTAAGAGTATTATGTGACTTATTTTATTATTTTTAATTGCAATAGAATAATATTTAACATTATTGTTACGGAGAAAATAAATATCAGCGTTATTTATGGAATTCATAATGCCCCAATCTATCATAATGACCACCTTTCTTATGTACTATGCTGAATAAAAAATGACCACTTTTACATGCGTCTAGTGCATTCGCTAAAAAATAGGACGACCAGTTCTCACACTACACGAAAATCGAAGATGCAAAAAAAAATCAATATTCAAGAAAAAACAGTTATTTTCACAGAAAAGTGGTACGAATGTGCTATATCTGTAAATCACGTTTATTTCTCGCAGTGCGAAATAAAAAGGAGTGAAATGCACTAAAAATATTTGTGAGAGGTTTTCCTCGTGCCGCCTGAATTTAAGTTTACTTTTTTTTTACAAAAATACAACTAGGTTTTAGGACCAAAGTACCTCATTCCTCGTATTTTCAGTAGAGAATTCATTTAGTAAACGAAAAGAGAATAACTTTAGGAACATCCAGTTAGATGAAACAAGTTTCATAAGTTTTGAAAACGAGATATTGGAGTGGCACTATCTTCACAGATTTTTTCACTTTGTGCTCGGATAGGTATTTCTAGGTTTTAGACTTTTTTCACAAGAGGAAAATAGAATAACTTTGAAAGACAGAAATATGAAATTCTCCCTCAATTTTGATGTTTGTATTTTCATTCCATAAAAAGGATAATAAAACAAGATCTAAATTGGAATAATTTCATTTTAGTTTCCACAAGCAAATCCGATTAATAATTCATGAGATGAATTGTAAAATTTGCGAATGTTACAATTTAATAACTGCCCTCTGCACCTGCACTATAAACCGTGTTCATAAATAGAGCTTTAATATCAACATTTTAACCATTAATTATATATGAAATCACATAAACACACGTAAAATATTCATAAAGCAGAATCTGCAAGTTTATTTCGACAAATAAATACATTAAGTACAAATGGTAAAGTGGTCAATTTTTCTAGAAAGGGTTAGAAAATTTGCCAAAGTGCAGCAGAACTCGAAAGGTTGTTTTCTGCAATTTTCCTCTCGTCTGGCCAAATGCCCACTCAAATGCAAATACTTCTAATAAAGTCGGATGCATCCGCGGATTATCACTGATTGTCACTAAATTCATAGAGTATTTCTTAGCCCAACGTAGTGAAAGAAACATTTTCACAGGCACATACACAGTGAAGTGAAGTCGTCTAGCGGTATATGGACTCCTGCTAAAGGACTTAAATAATGCTTTAGCATCGAGGGTGATCCTTTATAGGCCTCTGTTTCATTGGGGTTTTAAAATAAAAAGGCATTGTGCAATAGGCTTTTAACCGCAGTACGACGGGCCATACATAGACCGGACTCACAATACAATAATAATAATTATTATTATTATTAATAATAATATATATTATATATTATATATAATATCATTCATAATAATTACTAAATTTTGATAATCAAATAAAAAAAAAGTGAAAAGAAAAGCCTACGTAATTAGTGCCTTTTTCCGTAACACAAGCAAGGAAAATGGGATAATTATTATGTAAATAATGATCTAAAAATGTATGTATATTTCTATTGTAAGGAAACAAATACGTGAACCAAATTGTACATAATTTAAGCTATTGTCTCAGTCGTTTCATGAGTTTTAGTTCAACAAGCTATAGAACCATATTATTGAAGATATGTATCTATGTTTTGGGGTCACAGATGAATTTCAGACGATCAATTTCACTAAAGGAAAGTTAGTAAGTATATTTCTTTATCATCTTAATAACCTACTAAAGTATTTTTCCCAAGTAAACATTTTTATAAATTTGAATTAGACAAGCATTCAATTTTTGCCGTGGGCTCTAGTTGTTAGGGATAAGTTGCGTTTGATGCGTCATAGACATAGGTGTTAGGTAGTTCGAATCCTGCCGCAAACTTTGTTTCGATTTTTCATAGGTTCGTGTGTATCTGTAAAAATAAATATAACTCAAGCGTAAGTCTATGTGAATAACAATATAGTAAATATAACCGCGAAATATATACTTTTTTAATTTGGCTACACTGTTTTCTAAAAACTCGTTAGGAGTCATCGAAAGTTTTATTGACTGGCTTCAAAGCATTAGTGTATCAATGTTTGAAGAACTCTATTCCTCTGGTCTTCACATTTTCATTGAAATTATTTTGTACTTTCTACAAATCTTTTTACTTTTTAAGCATGTATAAGTCAAAGTTTCAAAAGACGATTCTTCCAATTTATGGCATACTTAGCCCTATCGTAGAGTTGTTGACTCAGTCATTCAAAAAATAAACAACAACTAATTTTTTCCATGTATATTAAAAACTGTTATTGCGCATTTATAATAAGACATGCCCGTTTTAAGATCTCATTTTTCCACCACTTATCGTACAAAATATCTTAAGATAGATATATCATGGGGCTGTGCAAGAATTACGTAAAGTTTTTTTCTGAAATTTTTAACCATGTAACCCTCTTCGTTAGCATCCGCAAGTTTCGAGCCTTAACAAAAACTGATTTATCATCAAGCAAATAGTTTAATTTTCAATCTAAAAGATTAATTTTGTACAAAAAAGAACGAATTTTCTATAAAAAAGTTGAATATCCAACTCAAAAATATGTATTCTTACTAAGAAATTTAACCTTCAACGAAGCAATTCAATTTTCAAGTAAATAGTTGAATTTAAATGAGAAAGAAGAATTTTCAACAAAATGTTTGAATTATCAACTAAAACATATTAACTTTCAACCAAGAGGTTATATTGTTGCTGAAAAAATGTATTCTCTACAGAAAAAATGGATTTTAAACAAAATGAATCAATTTTCAACCAAATTGTTGAATTTTTAAGAAAAAAGATTCGTTTTCTAACGAAAAGAATCAATTTACAACCAAACTATGAAGCTTGTGAGAAATGAATAGGAATTTTCATAATTTCATAGACTAAAGAATAATAGTTTAAATAAAATTGAAGTTCACTTTTGATAATTTAAAAATATAGTTTCAGAAAACTGAAACTTTTGCTTAGAAAATAAAGTGAATTTTCATTTACACATTTTTCCTTTTTGGAGAAAACAAATTATTTTGGACAATTTGAGGTAACATTTCATTCCCTGAATAAACTATGAATAAAACTTAATTCTTATTGTTATTACCACAATATATTTTCTGAAACTAAGTTCATTAAGGTACTACTAATGTCATCAGGTAAGTTACAAGTGATAATGTTACAATTATCAACAATGTGACATAAAATTTGTTTACAACCCCCTTCCACCCAAAATATATTATGTAATGTATGCACGGGCCCCTACTAAAATGAAAGAAGTAGTTGGTTGAGACAACCTATCAAGTACTAGCAGGCCAACTACTTCAGTTTGTAATTTATACCTCTGCACTTGCGGTTACTACATCCATTTCTAGGAATAATAGCAGTTATCTTTACTACTTCAAGTAGTAAGTCTTACTATTAAATAAGTAGTTCTAAGTGATTAAAGTAGTTATATCCTAGCTATTACAATCAGTATTGTAAGGAATACTTAATTTGAGCGACATGTGGAACTTTCGGGGACATATCATCTCACATGAGGCAAGTCTCTCTGCGGCAAGTCTCTCTGCGGCATGTCACATCTGCGGCATCTCTCACCGCACCCCTGTGACTGGCGAAAGAAATAATGTTGGTCAAACCCCTACCCCTTTTTCAACGTCCAGTGGGGGACGGGAAGGCACCACGTGACTGGCCACAGAAATAATATTGGTCGAATCCCTTTCCACTGGTGAGAGATACCGTTAGGTAGAGATGCCGTAGTTGTGACATGCCGCAGATGAGAGATACCGAATATGTGACATGCCTCAGATGTGCCATGCCGCAGGTATGACTTGCCGCAGAGGCACTTGCCGCATGTGAGATGATAGGGACCCGAACTTAACCAAAGTAAACTAATCTCGCTCTGTCCATAAGTGTGTGAATTCAGATGAAGATCCAAAAGAAAAAATGGTTGAAAAGATAATGGAGAAAACATAATAAATTTCTACTCGGATTCAATAGGTTAACTTCCCTAGATGAAATCCTGAAAAGTCAGTGTTATCATCGAACTAGTTGTCGCAGCTAATACCACCTCTACTAATAAGAAGCTTGTTGTTTCAACCAAAAAATTTTTAGTGTATAATATAAAAACCTGTAATGTTAGTCGTAAATACTACATTTTTGACTCATGGAATAATAAACATTCTCTATAATTTTCACTTTCTTGAATGTGTCCTACAAAATTCCACACAGCTTTAAACATACTTCCTGGAGGAGAATAGATAATAAATTATTTCTTAAAAGGAGAATATAACTCACGCAACAGGAGGTTAAACGAAACTTCGAAACTTCAAGTTTGTGAAATAAGGAATGTGCCTATGTTTACACGCGAGCGAAATACGTGAGGGAGTGAAATTAAGTCGACAAGTGTTAAAGAAACGTAAGCAGGATACCTTGCTTGATAAGCGAAGCTTCCAAATTGCTAAATGTCTGTACCTTTATTGGTTTACTTTACGTGCGAAGAAGGTGACACGAAGGAGTAAAAGTCGCTTTTTCCCACCAAGATTGGCGATTTAAAGACTAAACGGGTAGTGGAGCGCCAACTATCCTGAAATCTGGGATTCTCCACTTGTGACTCTCACCTTCTTCGCTTCGTGAGGGAAATCCAAGAGGATTATCTTTTCTCTTCAGGATTATCCTGCCTTATTTGCAGTTAACTAGGATAGAACGTATTGAAGGTTCCACTTCTATTTTGAATAATAATCATTAATTAAAAACTACTTATCAAGTGAGTTTTATGAAGTTACAAATTCTGGGGCTTGGTGAATACAAACTTTCTTGTAGGAGAGCACTCAAGTATGAATGTGTAAACACGTCAGCTTAGAGAAGTGACTTAAAAAAGGCAAATTTAGCATTTTTGCGAACGTGACATTTAGTCATTGTAATTTTCTTGATAACCGCACCTCACCGAGCTAACCTGAAGAAGGGAAATTTCAGACTTGGCAAAAGTAATGAGTCCATATGTAAGAGTGTTTTCCTCACCTGATCCTTTCACTTCCGGTGCACTTAGGTCACGGAAATTATATAGAAGAAAAATTTTAAGAACGACGTGGTTAACTCGTAGAGGTGCTTTGTATGTAGATACTTCGCACAAAAAGTTTACCGGATAACAAAGAGTACACACAGAAAAAAATAAATTATCATTTTGGACAATGAAATGGCGTCAAAATTAACTGAAACAAAATTGAACCGTAATTGATCCATATTGAACAATATGAATTTTGATAGCAATTTCATTGTTTTTCAGTTGTTATATTGATCGAAGTGTACATGACTAAAGTTCAAAATGAGTTTGTAAGAAAATGACCTGAAACAAAATGGAATCCTTAGTTTTTTGTATGTAAGCAAACCTGCTCCTAATGATTGCTTTTAATTTGATAGCAATTAAAAGCAATTGAATATTGGCAGGAAAATTGTGAGAAATAACAAAAAAACGCTGCTCAAAAATCGCAATTAATAACAAGTAAAGCGCAACTAAAGGCAAAGGATGTTAGAATTTGCTATAAATAAGATGCCAAGATGCATCATCAATGTACAAGAAATCATAAAAATAATAATAATAGTCATAATAATGATTTGATTGAATCTGACTGAATCTTTTTGATTGAACAGAATTGATTCAAGAATATAGAAAATCAACTTTCATTCAACCTGCGTAAATTGATTTACTGATTTATAACTAATCCAACTCTCAAAGGCTACTATATTCTGCAAAAAGCATCGAAAAGCGAAGGATCTGAGGACTCAGTTAGAATTTACAAATTATTCTATGACGACCCGCTAGATGTTTATTAGAATGATCCAGTAGAGAGTCTAACGCACAGTTGTGAAAGCGGAAGTTCAATCAATAGGGACGTTTGTGATCGGAAGTTGTTAGTTCCTGTGAATTAATGCACTTCCGATGAAGATAACAAGCATCGCGTATCGTCCTTTGCATTTGACTTGATACACTTTGAATTCCTCTTTAATACACAGGAAGAAGATAGATGTTAAATATTAATAATGTGCTATAAATGCCTTATTATGAAACATAAGTCAGTTCTCTACACGGAGAAAATTAATTGGAAAAGGATTCCGCAAAATTTGCGCTAAGCTGTGACATATAAGCATTTGGCGAAACTTTCAAATGCAGTTGAGCAAAACAAATTGTATTGATAAAAATAAACATCCCTTTAGCACCAGGACTCGAACACTGAACCGCGAAGTTTGAAATCAGACTCTAACTACTGCGATACGAACCCTGATAGCTATTTTTTATTTTTCGAGTATTTTCCTTCAAATCAGTCACCCTCTTCGAGCTCCATTTCCCGTTCAAATCCCACCAAGCAACTGCTTGTTTTAGCGAACTTTGGGTATTCTTTCGAAGGTAATGGGAGACTTCCAAATGTTTTATTCAACAAATATGCAAATTAGTTTCAAACTGTACCAAAATAATTTCAAACTTTTTCCAAATGCTTCTATGTCCCAGCTTTATTCAAATTTCGCGGAATCTTTTCCCAATCAATTTCATCCGTGTAACACAAGTTACAATATTTTAACTTTATTAAGATTCCTGATGTATAGTGAAACATTTTTGATAAATTTCACTGACCGACTCGAAATTTCAGGAATAGATCATACCTATTCCGAACTCTCTAAAATTTTCGGAATGACTAGACGCAGCCGAAAAATTTTTGACATATACTTATCCCGAATTTCGGAACGAGGAGACACTTCATTTGATTTTTATGTTAAGCTTGATTTTGTCAATTTTTAACAAATCTACCTGCTTGCTTTTTAGTTGCAAAGAAAGAGATAATTAGCGTGACTGTATATTAAGATTGCTTATTAGGATAAATTATAAAGATTAAAAATGGTTAATTTTTCTGGTAGCATTCAAGGTTGATTCATAAGTAGCAAATTAATTTTTTATCATTCCGAATTATGATTTATAAACTTCTGATTGTACAAATATTGTTATATGAACGTCTCTACTTTGATTGCAATAGTCATCTACATCCTAGAAATTTAATCATAACTTGCAGTATTTTATCCTTTTATTTAATTTACAGCTGCATTTTTTTAGTTCAATTGTAGGTTATCTTCACAATGATTCCCGCTTTACTTACTTTGTACATATAAAAAAAGGGCTGAATTCAAGAAAGATTCAGTTTTGTATTCATAAATGATAACACTTTCTTACAGATAATAGAGGAGGTATATTTTCCAGAAAATATAATATGGTGTCTTCAAATTATGGTATGGTAGCGGTAAAGTTTTTATCAGGAACTTAGTGTGAATTCTCTCTGATGTTCGTTTTTCACTTTAATTAAAGTAATGGCCAGGCTCTTAAAGACTCAAATTACACCCACATGTATAGCGAACGACCCGATAATATTGCAATTACGTGAGCAAACACTAAAAATCTTGTCTAATAAAATTCTGATGGGTTGTTTAATTTGAATAACTTATATGTATATGCGGTGTTAATAAACAAATGCAACTCATACTTACAAAATTTCCATCATTCTTTTAATAATATATTATGATACGATTTTCTGTGATAAAGCAGTTCTATCGGTTATAATATCAATTTTGTTTGAATAGTGGTCAAGAGGAGAATTAACTTGTAATTTTGATTCATGATTGGCAATTTATGTTTTTTCCAATTGAACGTATTATGTTATTTTACGGTTCATAATAACGAAACATATTCTGCAATTTCAATCATAAACTGCACGGAAACATATAAGCTGTCTATCGATACCAACAGATCACTCTACTCATTGATTTACGCATATATGCCTTGGATATTTATTTTGCCTTACTTTATCAAACATTTATTACTATAAATTCAGGCATTATTGGCGCCAAACGCCATACAACCACAAAAATGTATTCATATGTGTATCTGATGTTTTTAATTTTACGGTGTTGATCAGATTTTTGTATGTAATAATGCTTGATGTAAGAATCTTTTTATCTACTGATATAATACCAGTAGAGAAAAAGAAATTGAAATCATGTGTCAGGGAGAGCTGCTATCAGTAAGTCAGGTGATAGTCAAAGACTTATTCATGCTCTGAATTATATATTTCTTATGTAGAAATGGATAAAAACGTTGTGAAAAATTGACATCTAAAATTATCTGGTGTCGGAGAATTTTTATCCGCCTACAGATAAAAATTATCCCCCTCCAGATTAAAATTATTTGATGTCAGATAATTGCAGTTTTAAATTGTTTGCAATGTTTTCGACCAACTTCAGATAAAAAAAAACACTGGAAACTGCTGCGTTATAATAACTATTTTCTTTAAAATACCATTGCAACGTTCTGCATTTTGTTTAATGGCATTGGTGACTCACGCTTCTGTAAAAAATGTATATACTGTTATTTTACATTTCATGATGAAGAAATATCTTCTGCAATTTTATTTACGAACTACATGTTGAAGAACAAGAATAGAAGCTGTTCATCAATACAGAAAGAACACTCCACTCATTGATTCACACGTATGGTACAATTAATGGTGGCAAGTGTCATAAGCGCCAGTGTTGAATCTCATCTTGAAGTGCAAAATGAACCTACTTGCGGTTCGTATGGGGGGTGTCGAACCTACCTCACAAAAACGTTAATAATTAGTAATTCATAATGATAAGAGAATTCGCTGGATCGCGGCATATTCTAATTATTAAAAATCTTGGATGCAAATTTCTTATTATAATCTCGTTTCATCTCGGTACTCATTCGAAAGACCGATACAAATGTCAAGTAATAATATCGGGAGATAGAAATTTGAAAAAAAATCTCAGAGAAAAATGATAGTTTCCATGAAATAGGAATAAATCAGAAAAGGCAATCATTTGATCAACCATTTTGCACTTTAAATTGAATTTCATTTCTAGCCTAAGTTGATTTTCCTTAGTCATATTTAATGAATTTATACATGAGGTTTGTCTAGAAATATTGATAATAATATGTATAATTCAAAATTAATGTTAATGATGTGAGGATCCAATATATATATATATATATATATATATATATATATATATTATGTATACATATAAATTAAATAGAATGTTTGTGACCAATTTTCTATTGCTACATTCCAGTTTCTGCATGCTTTACGAAATAAAAACCGATTTTCGCCTTGAGCATGTTTCTACGTTTTTAATTGTAATTTGAGAACAAGTGAATATTTTATTACGTTTCTGATCTCATTTTAAAGATGACGAAATTTATCAAGCTTTCTGAAGAAGAAAAGAAGAATTATTTAAACTTTTCGATCCAAATAGTTGTTTAATGAATTTTATTTTGTTAACTGAGTATCAGATCGGAATACAATTCCAAAAATTATGGGTAAGTATGTTTTAATGATTCAGAGATGTATTTTGATGCACTAATTCACAAATTATTAATTATATTTTACATTACTTTGAATTGAAGCATATATTCTAACGAAGTGTCGACCCTCCTAAATGACAAGGGTTAATCTACGTGTAGCCACTGCACTGAAACAGAAGGGATATACACCGTAATTTACTGGACGTCTATATCCTCTTGCGTCGAAAATTGATTAACGAACACAGCAGAAATAAGCTAGGGCAGTTTCAAGTCCATCAAAAATTCATAAATTATTGAAAATTTAAGCGTCTGATGGATTAAAATAATATTTTTTAGATAAATGAAACAGTTTAAAATTATTTTATGTTTAATGTATTTAACAATGCAAATAAATATTTTTTATTTTGAAAAACTCATGTTTTATCATTCAATAAGGGTTAGACTCATTCTCAAAATCCTTCGCAACCTTCTAAGCCTTTCGAAATTTCTTAAAATGCCTTGATATCTTCTGAAAGCTAATAAAATCGGACAACTTTTTCTGAAACTCCATAAAATACCTTGCCATAATTTCAAATAATTTGAAAGACTTAAGATGATAATGTCATCATGATAATGTCAAAAATTGGAATGTCCGTGAAATCTTATACTTTTTTTAATGACTGAAAATGTTTCGTCATTTCTGACCCAATTAAAATTACTTGAAGTCTTTAGAGTCCGGACAAAATATTTAAGAGTATTGTTTGTTCCCAAGAAATTTTCTAGAATTCCTCCAAACGTTAAGAAATCACTTTTAATCATGTGAAATCCCTCGTTTCAATATTTTGAAACCACTTGTTACCTTTAGAAGTTTTTTTACTATCCCTTATATATTTTGAAACACTTCGGGCACACCTTAGATTCTTTCAAATTTCTCAAAATCCATTTAAATATTCTCCAATCATTTGAAATTCACAGATATTCTGTGAAAGTCATAAAATAGCAGTATGTATTCAATAATAATTAAAACAGAAATTACTACGACTGACCAAACAAGTGTATAAATGTAAAGTAAATGGCAGACTGCCCAGAGGTAGACCGCCGAAAGAATGGTTAGAATCTGTAAATGACACATTGATCCGAAGAGACATAAGAAGCCATAGAAACACAAGAGCTTGCTTGAAAAAATGCATGGACGTGAAGGTAGCTAGAGTAGTATGCCAGGACAGAAAAGTGTGGAGACAAATAGTTTGAAAACAGAGTAAAAGTTTGAAAAAAATGTTGTGGAAAGAAAATTGAAAAAAAATCTGAAAAAATTTTGTTTGGAAAAAAATTACTTAAAAAATGTTGGCGCTCATGCTCTTTTGCCTGGGGGGGGGGGGCTACGACACCCTAAAAACAAAACTTCGATCATTAAAAGATTTGTTCAATTTAAATCTGAATTTATTTCAAGAAGATACCAACACCAGTGTTAAAGTTACCTATGCCAGTGTCTAAAGTACCTCATCTCAAAAATGCTCATGCGTAGCTTTCTCACCAGTGCCTAAAGTAATCCATCTTCGAACTGCGCATGCGCGAATATTGTTCGCACACAGTCTGCTCAAATAAGGTTCTTCAGGCACAATTTAGAAGCATGAAAAAGTCAACTTTTGCGGTGGGTGTTGTAATAAATATATTCACGTCGTTGAAAACAAATTCAATTCCTTCAAATATAAATTTCTTTCTTGAAAAATTCTTAATATAATGTCCTCGAAAAGCTGAAATCATATTTCTATTTACAGAATATACAGTTACAAAATTTAGATACATTATTTTCTTTAGATTTTGAATCAAATAAATTGATGAAATCGACATTATTTTTATTGTTGTATTGTGAATAATTTTACTTCTCATTCAATTCAGTGCAGTAACAGTATATATCAAAGGAGAAGAAGCAACAAAGACAGAAAAGGAAATCAGAAAAAATGATAACTTTATCAGTTTTTTATTTAAAATCCAAAAGTTAAACTGTTATCAATATTCTGAAATGTACAACAGAAGAAAATTTGTCTTCGTGAGTAACAAATTAATCATGTTTGTTGAAAATTTATTTCCCTGTATGAGGATTCAACTATTCTGTTCAAATCTTTTTTGTCAAAAAAATCGTTGTTTTGGATAAAAAATTTCAGTGTCTGATAAAAAATGTGTGTCTTTGGTTTGAAAATTCAACTATGCTGTTGAAAATGCAGTATGTTTCGACTGAAAATCTTAAGCGTTTCACATTGATCGTCATATGGTGCCTATACAATAATTTTACTTAAAAGAATGTTTTTCCTTATTATTCTCCCATTTTCGTGAAAAATCAGCCTATTTCGCCTGTTTTGAAAGCATTTTATGCTGTGAAGTCTATAAAATATTACGCTTAAGTATTTCGTGGTGAATTTCATGTGTTTCTCACATATTTCTGAATGTTTTGTCAAATTAGTAAAAATTCTACTCTGTTCAAATATACTTACGCTGAGAGAAATAAGTGGAAATGTTTGACGAAGAGATAATCATTCAGTAAATACTTATTGATTTTCTAATACATATATTCATAAGATAGTTGAGAATGATGCTTAAGTTTTCTTAAATTATTTTTTGCCAAGATTATGATAAACAATAATAATTATTACATCTGTCGGAAGGGATTACGAGGGATACTGCAGAAAACCTTCACCAAAAAGTGCTATATATCCTGAAAATTGATGGATCGCTGCTACGAAAACTTTCTTTCCGCCTTTTTTCGAATTTAAGTTATGAAAATACATTTTATTTCTTAGGTGTACTTCGGTTTCAAAATTCAAAATTAGTAGTCCCTTCCTCTGGAGAGGAGGTACTACTCCCTTCTTGCCGTGAAATGAACTAGGATGTACTTATACGTATTTCAATGTTGATACAATAAAAAAATTTGATTCGTCATAGAAAACTATTTGATTTTTTTGTTAGAAGAAGGCATTTATGGCAAATCATAAATATTTTAGTTAATTCTGGGGTATTAAAGAGGCAGTTCGATGAAAATGACAAATGGACGTTAACTTCAACGAAAGAGCATTAATACATCGGAACTGAGAATTTCCGATTACAAACGTTTCTATTGATCAAAAATGAATTCTTTGCAGTGAGTCGCTTTTTCATGAAAACATTTTAGATAATTAGAAGGAAGAAGCAGGCGAATTAATTTTATCAGTCATTAACATTAATTGATTGATTGCTTGGAAAATCATGATATTCGTAGGCACCTAGTTGAGCATGATCCCCAAGCATGGCGGCAAATAGTTCTCGAGTTTCGGTACGTCTACTCTAACGTGCACGAAAAGCGACCTTTGATGCAATACGAACGAAAAACTGCACTGAGAAAACAGAAGATGAACTTTACATCGATTTCCGACGAAAGACTCTGTGCAACAGAAATTAACTTCCCAGGATAAGCTTCACAAAAATATTGGTTAAACTTTCTTTTGGTTTTCCATGACAAATACATGTATTTTGAAAGACGCGAAGTTGGCTCAATAGAACTTTATCGCTCTAAAAAATTTCCTGCAACAAATTTCATTCTTAGTTTTTTCTGTATGTCCATTTTTCGACTTTTTGGCATGAGAACTTCTTATCGGGGATTTCACGATCTACAACATATCCAAAATTCAGAAAAATCCACCAAGATCTTTTTTCAATGTATTTTGTGGAAGGTCCTTTAAGAAAACGAAATATTTATGTCATAAAGTGTGAAGCTCTTTCAAATTACGGTATATTTCTTCATTTCAGTTATATTTTGCCAATGAGCAAAGTATTCTGCTGGTATCAAAAGGAAACTCAGATTATTTTTTTATTTGTGATAGTCTCAAAATCTTAAAATATATGAATGACTTTAAAACTGAAATGCAGAATGTTCATAACGCTTATTATTGAAGCGGTATAATTTGTGACCTACATGCTGCATGATGAATATTGAATCGCATTCTTCCATGTTTTTATAATAAGCCGTGTGTTGATATCTTAATGTAAACCTCTATATTATAGAAATTTGTCAAGGCGATCAGGACTCATAATGTGTAACATTAGCAACACAATATCACTGAACATTTTGTTGAAAGGATGAATAAATAAAACCATACAGGTATATCATGTTTACTTAAAACATATAAAAATTGTTTCAAATTATTTTCAGATAAAATAAACTTCCTTTGAAGGCTTTCGCTGTAAACAATCATCAATTTCGCATTTAGAAAGAAAGAGCGTAAAAGCCAGGGGTGATGATAGCTAATGCAACGGTAAACAGGTTAATGGATAAAGTGATCGGCTAATAGTGTCATGCGTCAATCACTTTATGAAGAGTAAGTAGAACCCCATTTCTATCATAGGGAAACTTGGCATTTTCCTACGATTTATAAACTGAATTTAGCATCCTTTGATCTTTAATCTCAAATTGTTCTGAAAACATAAGTGGTCTAAAAAATTAGATTTCAAAATAAGATAAAGATTTATTTCCCATTATTGTGTAATCCTCTACAAATATGTCGCTTTCCTTTTCTTTCTGAACACTTAATTTCGAAGATTAATTTTTCATCCGATATTGACACTATATATCCCAGAGATATTTCTTATTTGAAGATAGATAAAAACGTTCCAAATATTTGACAACTTAATATGAAAAATAGATTGGAGACTTCTTGTGGTGTCTCATCTTTGCAAAGAGGGAAAAAGATTTAAATGTAGTTGTAATATTATTGAGAGTTTTTAACTATTTCTCCACTGTACAACTATTCAATTCAATTTTGGATTCAAAGTTGGTACGTTCGGATTAAGTATGCTCCAATTTAGATGTAAATGATGTAAAACCATTAAAAAATGATTATGGAATCCGAATAATTATTGTAAATCGTATGTTAGTATATTATTATTGTTCTAAGAAGGTGTTATTATGAATATTAATAAATGTTTCAAAAAATAATTTCTGTTGATTTTGACTGATTATTGCCTCGCTCTAACTGAAAAGTAGAAAACATGTTGAAAAATTCGTGAAAAACTGCCACTTTCTAACTCTATTCTAAGAGAAAATAACTATAAACAATAATAAGTTCTTTGAACAATTATTTTAAATTTGTAGCCATCAATAGAAAAGTAAAACCTTATGTATTAGAAACGATTTTTATTTTGGAAATCCCCCAAAAAATCATAATTAGCACCAAATCTCGCAAGACCCAATTTTTTGCTAATGGGGTGTTTTCGGGATCCTATAAATGGATAATTGTGAAGAGAAATGTTTAGTTTCAACTCAAATCACCTAATATTGAAGATTCTGAATAAAATTTATGAGTACGTAATTTTTCCAATGGGAAATAAGTTAAACTTCATAGGGTTTGCAGAACCTTTGAATGTCATTTTTTCTAATGGATTTATTTTCTAGTGAAATCGCATGCAAATTTTTTGGACCTCCCTATTGTATCAAAACTTGAATTTTCACTCACTAATGTAGATTTAATTCTTTCGATATGTTCGTGAGTGTAAGATGTTTAATTACAATGACCTACACTCGGAAGACCAAGGTTTACAATTTAAAAAAAAAGACTTTTATACTGTTTATTATTCGACATCGGTCCAAACGTGATATTTAAATGTATACTACGCAAGTGGTCTTCATAGAATATGAGAATAAATGATTAATTCTTATTTCCCTTAGTCTCAGGTTTTTTGAACATTTCTCAACCGGAAAGTAGCTTTGATATATTTTATTTTTGAAGCTACTGCATTTTTATTGAATATTTACTTCGCGATCGCCACTGATAATGAGATGAGGTTTACATTAATTATTTTATTTCCTATTATTAGTCATAACAATCCCAATTATTTTCTAAAATAGCCATAAAAATACATGAAACTGCTTAGAAGCACTTTGTTATAGGTGTTTTCTTTTGTTCGCAATTGCTCATTTTATGAGCACTTGGGATCCTGTTATATCTTACATAAAATTTCGTCCCACATAAAAGCAGGATTCTCACTGATAAAAGTAAGAAATAACTTCCTGCTCAATTATAAATAGAAATATCATACAATAATCAAGAACTACGATTTTCAAACCAACTTAAATATTATTTCTTACAAAATACTCGTGTTCTGCCTGACAACAATCATGGCAATAAGGTTCCACTGCATCGAAAAAGCACGCATTAGACAACTGTGTTGTCGCCTAACAAACATTTATTTTCTCTTTTGAACATCAAAAACTTGATTCTTACACACAAACGTCAAATACTTTTGAAAAATTATATGCTCCTAGGTAGGTGAAAAGAAATATTTTTGCGGTAATGATATTTACCAATATAGAGGACATGCACAAAAATTAGCGTCCGAACCGACAATAATAATTTTGATGGGTCAAAACGTTGGTCGGTATAGTAAAGCAGATAATCATTCAGTCAATGATTACTGATTTCTTTCATATATTCGCGAGATAGTTAATAAAATTGTATCAGTTTTTCTTATAAGTTACGAGCAAAGAAATTGATGAATATTAATCATCATCACAGCTGTCGAGGAGGGTTTTCCCGGTAATTTTGTGTGTCTCCACACACCGAATAATTGAATGAAAAACGCAAGACTCTGAGTTTTGAAGTTTGTTTGGTATATACTTCAATTTTACAATTATTTAATATTCCAGCATCAATCATTCATAGGAAATGTTAATTTTTTCAGTATATTCCGGGAAATAATACACAATGCATAACTATTTGAACTCTAATAAGATTTGGAAATTGTAATTCATGCAAGAATATTGTCCGATTTATTTTTTAGAACAAGGCACTTAAGGCACATTATAAGTATTTAACGTTTATCTTATTCATGGGTATTATAGAGGTATTTGACGCTTACCAAAAGCAGTTAGATGTGAAGGATGATACGCGATGGTTCTTATATACAACGGAGAACATTAATCCACCGGAACTAACCATTTCCGATCGCAAACGTCCCTGTTTATCGGACTTCCCCTTTCGGAAGTGTGCGTAAGATTCTACTCTGAGCTTACGTTTGCCCACATTCCAAGGCCCTACAAATCTTCAGGAAACTCCAATTGTAAAATTTCAATTGTAATAATGTGAAGGTCATGAAGGTTTTTGAAAAAAGCCGTTCTTTTCTAGGCAAATTCTATTTCTTGTGTAATGATTGAAATAAGAAAATTAGCCTCAATAACGGCATGACAGGAATATAGACATCGTATTAAATGGAGTATTCTACTATTCGTGTAAAAAGTAAGTAGGTAAAACAGTATTCTACATACTACGTGTCGAATCATTTCCAGATCCATTTTGAATTGATTCGTTCTACTGACATTATACTAGATATATTTTAGGTGGAACATAATGAAGAATGTCTATTACTCAGAGCTGGTATATTATTATTATTATTATTATTATTTACTACAAGATACTATGTACTTTACAAGTTTGCCAAAAATTATATAGTTACGCTGATTCGGCATGAATCTGCGGGGAACAAAGGGTTTTTGTCCTCATGTTGGCCAAAAAGTAGAACATCTAATTCTAGGGTGACCGGTAAACGCATGATAAGTTATGTAACCAACAAGCAATGTAGAAAACTCTTTAACTGCTCACTTGTTGAGTAAATAGTATAACAGTCCAAGTAACGCGATGGCCTTCTACGAAAATGTTTTCACTCTTTGTACTCTTTAGATAATTATTACTCTTATTATTACTAAACAGAATTACTTCTTCGTTTGACTTAAGTTTTGAGAATCGAAATTTCCCGAGAATTCCTCAAATCATTTGCTTTTCTAGGCTCGACATTTGTTTCCAAGTGAAAAATGTTATCATTCATCTCCATTCCCAAATGTGAGTCACAAACCGTTGATTTCAATTAGTCACATATTTACGAAAACTTTCTCAATAATCAGGAAAAAGCAGGCAAAATAATTTTATCAATCACTAACATCATTCATTTTTAAAATCATTTCATTCTGAATGGACGATACCATTTTTTTAATTTGAAAGTTTTCAAGTTATTTACTTATTCTTTGCTTGAATATTTCTCTCTTCTGTAGTATGACTGGGCATGTTTAAATAATAATGAGGGTTCGAAAAAAAGGCTGACGATGTGTCGGGGGATCAGGATTCCCATAAAAAGATTTCCCTAAACTCAAAGTAAATAAAGATGTTTATATTTCACACTGAAATTTTAAGAAGATAGACTAGGATAACCCTTTCATACATTGAGTATGGTTTGATGTCAACTTTATTATATCTTATTTCGTTTCTGATGCAAAAAGGTCAACATGACCCACTTTGAAATTACGAGAAACAGAAATCCTTTATCATGTCTCCTTAGGAATAAGTAATGAATGGGCGGTAATTGGTTGCCTTAATTTATTGTCTCATAATATTATTTGATTTCAGTTATTGAAATATAAGTTGAGTGAATTATAATAAATAATTGATACTTGCAGAAAGAACATTCTGATTGGATCATATGAACAAAATTTCTATCCACTTTCAAGTGAAAGTCAAATTACGTATCTGATAAATTTGTCAAAAGATGCATTCTTCTATTTTTATGAAATAGTTTCGCTACATCAGAAAAGTTAAGTGCAAACAATAAGGAGATATGGATAATGTTTAGTTAAATCTGTTCATGAGCGCCAAAGAACGTATTCAAGTCAAACGAACCGTAAGTCTTTTAATATACCAGATTTTTAGTGTTTGCTCGCGTAATTGCAATATTATCGGGTTGTTGGGTATACGTGCGGGCGGCATTTAAACCTTTCAGAGCCTAGCCATTACTTTAATTACAGAAAAACCGGCGCTCATAAAATACGAGCGTCAAAGAGAATTCATATTATGTTCCTGATAAAAACTTTACTACTGGAACTGCGTCATTTACAACTTTCCATAATTTCAAGACTCCATACTATATTTTCTGAAAACTCTAGCACCTCTATGAACTCCAGAAAAGTGCTATCCTTCGCAAGTACAAAGCATAATATTGTTTCAATCCAGCTCGAGTTTTTAATGTACATAATCAGGAAAGTCAGAATTATTCTGCAGAGGATAATTGAGCCGAAAAAAGGCACTTGCAAATTTAACTGGTTAGGGGTAGTTGTAAGCAATTCGAAAAATATGCATGCAGAAATCCATGAAAATATTAAATAAGATTGTAAATTATTATAAACTTTCCAGGATAGGAGGCTTTCAAATCATAATTTAAAGTAATCCAACAGTTTATATTTTCCACTCAAAAATCATACTCGAATGCTACCCGACCAATTAGAAATTTGAAAAATCTATGTAACCGTGATATACCTCTGGGCTAGTTATACCTCTTTTTTGCCTCTAGATATTATGAAAGCTGAAAGTAGTGAAAATAATCATATTATTCACGAATAATATATATAAAAATAAACTAATAAAGACAATATGACTTCGTCGATAAACTGAAGTGAAGTTTATTCTGCTAACATTTTAGTCTTAATAAAACAACATCTCACGTCTATGTATAGCCCGAAAAATAAATATGCATAACAAGCATTTTCCCAAGGTTTTACGCGGGATGAATTTCTGAAAGCAAAATAATTAAAAAATTCACGTACATAATATCATTTTCATAAATACGTTTTTACTTATTACCTCAGATTATAATCAGTCCTAACACACATTATTTTTCGTGGTTGCTAAGTTTGTATAACCTAGAAGTTCGAATTTTCATGCTAATACAGAACTAGATTTAATTATTTCAATGCGGTTACGCATTTTAAATGCAGTTAAAATCACATACATTGAAAAACATTGAAAAAAAGGTAATAAAATTATTACCTTGTTTTGTACAAATGGATGCTGATGATCATAAAAAAGATTTGCATTGTTTATCTTCCATTTCATCATCGCAACATGAACATGTGAAATGCAACTTATTCTGAATAATTGTTGTCAACTTCTTCGTGATGGAAAATATCTTATATTTGCCAAAAAATTAATACGGAAAAATAATTTGGATGTATTTTATTTTCTAAGCTATTGTAACTGCATTGACGATTTATCTTTCAATGACTGCTACTTATGAGGTGAATTTCACTTTAATCATTTAATTTCTCACAATTAGTAAGCAACTTCAAAACTTCCTGTGAACTCGATCTCGAGTGTTTCCACTTTATTTGTATTTATAATTAAATGGTGTTCATTTCGCGAGCACTTTGCTTCCCGTTAGCAAATGTATTCGCTTCCTCATAATATTATAGATTAATCGATTTGCCTCGAATCGAGGAATCTTTTCCATTCTTGCATCAATTTTGAATTTTGTTAGCAAAAGAAGCTTTACTATAAAAAACCGTGCTTTCAAATATTATGCATTACCATAGCTTCCTTACTTTTGAATAAAATGTATCAATGCTATGGGTCAATCAATTCGTCTTGAATCAACACAACTTTTCTATTCTCGCATCAACTTTGAATCATGCTAATGAAAAAAATGTTACTATAAGAAAACCGTATTTTTAAATATTATACATTCACATACCTTCCTTACACTTCAATAAAATGTATCAATGCTATGGATCAATCGATTCGTTTCGAATCAACACCACCTTTCTATTTTCGCATCAACTTTAAATTATGAGAATGAGAAAATTTCTACTATGAAGAACGATTTAAAAAAATTGCTATAACTTTCCTACCCTGCAATGAAATGTATTAATATTGTAGATGAATCGATTCGTCTCAAACCAAGGAATCTTTTATATTCTTGACTCAATTACTTTCAAAAAACTGCAAATAAGTAATAACTGTCTGATCGCCTGAGCGAATTTTTTATCGAATGATGTTAATTGATAATAGAATTAATTCGACTATCTTTTTCTCTAATTATCCAGAGTGTCTTGGCGAATTCATGCTCATCCCTTCATGATAACAATCATCGCGTCTCGTCCTTCGGTAATATTTGAAGGCCTCTTTAGTTTACAAGAATAAGATAATCATCAAATATGAAAAATCGTTCTTTCCAGCAAGGTATATAACAGTCGCCCTACGAAGCTATGTTTGGCTGCAGAGCAAAAGTGGGTCTGAGTAAATCAAACCTCCCAAAAGAAGTTATAGAACAGCTTAATACGAAAGAGGATCTAGAAAAAGCGGAAACGGAAATGAGGGACAGTATGAATCCAGTGGCGGAGTAACGGGGGCGGTGGGGCGGTCCGCCCCGGGTGTCAATAAGGGGCAATAAGGGGTGACAAAACCAAAGTTTCACACCGCAACCGCCCCGAGTGCCAACCCATGCTCCGCCGCCACTGTATGAATCATACAACATAGATTGCTCCAGATAAGAAAATATTGTTGGAAATATTTTGTTAAAATATGTCTGTCTCTATACATTGGGTTGGTCAAAATTTATACGTGTACAAATGTGACTTTCGATTTTTGTTGATCGATCGCCCCCCCCCCCCCTCTGTTTCAATTTATTCGTTTTCCGGAAAAATAAATTTTCTTGTTCTTTTTTCAGATCGGTAAAAATCAACTCGTGGTGCCCTCGGGCTTTTGAAATCAACATGGAGGGTTGAATGGAAAATCTCGGTTTTCGAAAAAATGGAAAAAAGTATTTGCTATTAACTTTTTGTAAATTAAAGTTTAGTGACCTCATAAGGAATGTTCAAGGAATAATTTTCACGCAATAACTTTTAATTTTGATCACCTTGAACTCCTTAACTAAAATTCATGCTAAAGACGGTATTTTGTTGAATTTTCTCAACATGAATTATTTTTAAATAATTTGACGTTAATTATTTTGTCTAATGGTCATAAATGAAGGGTTGCAATACAGAACTAGATGGCCAACATGTTTTCCGAAAATTAACTTTTTGTATACAAAATGCCTGAAAAATCGACTACATGTTGTGTCAAAAGGAATTGTTTAAAATCTAATTTTTGATGTAGCAATACGAATATTGGTAAGTAAAAACCAGATAACTTCTCTGTACTTGACACCCATCTTTTCTTTTTCTTCTTTTTCTTTTAATTGCCTAACCTCATATATTTTTTCAAACAGTTTACTGACCATATTCCTCTTCCTAAAGGTTTCTAAATACAGTGGAATAATAAAAAAAAAAATTCAAAGAAAAAGCCCTGAATGAAACTATTTGTACCTTTTTTCAGTACCAAAGTACCAATCAAATTCCAACCTGAAATATTAAATCTTCATTTTCTACAAAAAGCCACTTTTATAAGGTTTTTTTCACTAAACTTATTGCCTGACGATGAGGAACGATAGTTCTTAAAATTATTAGCGATTATTCATGAAGAAACATATACCTTTCTTCTTTTTATATACCTTGTAGCGAAAAATCGTATGTTACAGTGCGAAATCGTCACACTAAATCTTTATTTCCCGGAACGGAATCATTTTTTTGGATGAAAACTTTTTTATCCTTATTTAGCCACCCCATATCTCGGGGGCAAGTTTTTATTATTTTTCTAAATTGAAAAATGGATTTTCAGTCGCTATCTGAAGACAATTCTGGAAACCCATTTAGTTTCAACATCGAAATTCTTGAATGATTTACTCGGAATTGATTAACTTTTCCTGATTAAACTAATTTTCTCAAAATTTAGGAACTCAATATCTCAGGAGCGAGTTTTTATTTTTTGTTTCAACTCAAAATTTCACTTTTTATCGTCGTCCGCAACCGAGCTCGTTCCAATTTTAGGTTCATGACACCTTGAGATTGTAAACTTCCACATTCTATTCCCCGGAACTGGATAATTTTTTCTAGTTATACTTCTTTGGCCTCCAATCAGAAATACTTCAGCTCGGGAGTGAAATTTTGCTTTATCTTTTATTCAATAAGCGACAAGTTTTCAAGTATTTTCGAACCAATTTTGAATTCATCACACAATTACTATTTGTTTCAACTAAAAATGTTCGCTCTATAATTAGTGCAAAGTTATTATTTTTCGAGATAACTAATACAGTTGATGAAATTTAAGAGTAATATTTCTTTTTGATTCGATTAATTTGAGCGTTGTCACTCCGCCCTATTATATATGTACTTGATAGAAAAGTAATTTTCTATCATTGTTTTTTGTCGCAGTTGGACCTGAATTGGAAATGGAAGGTGTTTTGATTGCCGAAAAATCACTATCATTGGAAGAAGCAACAGAGGAATCAGAAGCAACATCTCAAGTGGAATTTTTATGTGCAGTGTGTGGAAAAGAATGCACTTTATCTCATTCGTGGGAAGTATTTGGCCTGCTTGTTCATTTGATTTGCGGAATTGCGACGGCACAAATGAATGTAGGTCATGGAAGTAGAATAGTGTGCAGTCTCTGCGAAAAGAAGACACAAATTGAGAAAAAAGGTTTGCGGCTCATCTAGGCTTAAGTCAACAAGCAACCAAATTCTGAAATATTCAAATTGTAAGTTTCCTCCACCAATAGTAGGTGACAACGTTCATACGCGCATACAAAATGTTGATAGAGACCGAAAAAATAGAATTGAGAACTGTATGCAGAAGCCAGTCATTGATAGGAGGACAAGGATAAATTCGGTGTGACTGCACTAAAAAATGTGTAACTGGGCGTTACACACAATTCATGGTTAGATAGATCCTTTCATTTCAATTAGCAAACGTATAATGCATATGAATTTCCTTATATAATTATTTGTATTCTAAACTTTAATTATGTGAATGAAGCATTTATATTGTGTATATGGAATGGAATGGAAGCTTCTAATGTGCCCTCCTGAGGGCTTACATTTTTCTTGTATCTCTTCCCTATTCCTTTTCACACCTCCCACACACTTACTTGGTGGTTGGAGGGGGACCTACAGTTTAAGGTGGGTTCCGAACCACCAAGAGCAACAGCCTCAAGTACTTTGAGAACCTTTTTCTCTAGAGGTACTGGTTCCACGACTCTCCGGAGATGAACTCCCTTGCTAGGCAAGTGTTCACCGCATGGACCACCGAGGCTCTTCCAGAGTGCGAGGCGGAAATCTAACCCGCAAGCCGACGGAGTGGGTCCAAAGCTTATGCCTTAACCCCCACGACTATCGTCCCACTTATTATGTAAATGGAATACATCGATTTATATATGATTACTTTTATCCTAAACTTCTACTCAAATAGAAAATTCGTACGCCAAATAAAAGTATTTCTGGCTTCGGCCAGTATACCCCGGCCATTTTGCGATTTGGCCGACCAAAGCCCGAAACAGTAATAGCACGCCATTTATTTCGGGCTTTGGCCGTAACATTTATATATATTATTTCATGAATGTACCTGAGCGATCAAACCTGAGCACTCTTTTGAATAAGGTTAAGGCACATGCCTTTGAAATGAAAATCAAAGGTTTAAAGTTTGTGTTTTATCTCGGTTTATACTTGAAATTGCAATATCATTCAATTCTTTAACATTAATCATTTAATTATATTTTAAATTCTTCTCAGAATACTCCGTGAAATAATGTACAATGCACGTATGTATAAGTAATTGAATTTAAATAAAGTTAAACAATGTTACCCATTGCTAAGAAACTGTCCGATTAATTTTTCATAATAAGAAACATAAATTACAAATATTTGATGATTATCTCATTCTTGTGAACTAAAGAGGCCTCCAGATATTGCCAAAGGACGAGACGCGATGGTTGTTATCATCAAGGGATGAGCATGAATTCACCAAGACACTCTGTATGATTAGAAAAAAGATAGTCGAATTAATTCTTTTATCAAATAACATCATTCGTTAAAAAAATACGCTCAGGTGGTCAGACAGTTATTACTTATTTGCAGTTTTTTGAAAGTAATTGATTCAATTCTTTCTTCAATATGTGATTCTGAAATTTATAAAGCCTCTTCATCTACCACAATTACTGCAAGTGAAACTTTCTGATTATATAATTTCAACAAAAGCTCTTTTCAGATGGAAGTTACACTCAAATTACCTGTCAGATACATTTTGCAAGAGATACATCCAACCATTTCCGGTTTACAAACTTTCTCAAGCTCCTCAGAAGAAGCGCAATATGAAGTGTTTCTCATTTTATGCATAAAATTCCACTTTAATTGCATCCACTATATTAGAATTTAATATACTTTAAAGTTGCGCTAATTACAAGTTAGTGAATCAATATACTTGACTCAACTCTGTTCAATTGACATATTTTTTGTGATTTTAAAAACTGTATTAAAAAACTGGGTAACATTTGAGACGCATAACGAAGTAAAAATTAGTGATTTTATTTGACAAGTGAGTCATCTAAATACAGGATTCACACTCTTTCCCTAGTTCCCTGTTCATCCCTTTTTTTTAATAATTCCTCTTCTTCACCTGTTCTTAAGAAACGTCCCTGGTATATTTTTAATGTTATGTTTCTGAGCAGATGAATTGTAATAACTAATTTGATGTTGATTGTTCTCTTGTCCACTGGTCTGAAATCAATATTTTCAATATTTTCAATATTGATTTCTCATTTCTAAACTGTGAAAAAATCGCTCTCAAGCTCCGTTGGGATCCGAACCCAGGTCTTCCAGATTGCCGGTCTGGTGCTCTTACCCAGTAAGCTAAGGAGAGACGAGAGAAATATCTTCACAATCCCTAAAAGTTGAATTCCGACGTCATTCCTTAACTTGTAAGATTTATTTTCCAACATTCTAGTGTTGTATGTTTTTGTTGCTGTGGTTTTGACCAGATAAATTATATTAAATGATTGTATGTTGACTGTTTTTTTGTCTACTGGTCTAAAATCAATATTTTGAATATTGATGTTTTATTTCTAAATTGTGAAAAAATTGCACTCAAGCTTCGCTGGGATCCGAACCCAGGACTTCCAGATTGCCGGTGTGAAATTTCCTTTGTTTCTTCTTTTCCTCGTTTTTTGCTTGAATGCGAACTAAATTAATAGAATGTAAGAAGAACATGCAACAATTTTTATTTGAAAGTCAATTCTTAAAAATTGAAAAGTGTACTTTTATATTATTAGTTCAGAATTCATCTCTTTTGGTTAAAATTCTAATATGTAGTTAACGAATTAAATATTTTGTTAAAAATGTATTTTTTTTTGGTTTTTTAGAAATTTGAAAATATCCTTACCTGAAAACTTAACTGTGCATTTTTGGCTGAAAACGATCTTTGAGAGTTGAAAATTTATCCGTCAAGTTTTTTATTGAAAATTCATCTACTTTGTTTGAAAATTCAACCACTTTGTTAATAATTTATTTTGTTGGTTTGAGATCTTAACTTTTTTATTCAAAGCTCGTGTTTTTGGGCTGAAAATAAATTTCTTAACTTCGGATTTAACTATTTCATTCCCTTCACGATGATTCATTATAATAAATTTAAATTTAAAATTTAAAGATTTTTCGGGTTTCAATCATGTGCGAACATTCATAGTTTCGGATGAAAATTATATTATATTGTTGAAAATTCATGTATTTCGTTAAAAATTTGTCTTTTTCAAAGAAAATGAATGTTCTGAATTAAAAATTGAACTACTTGGTTGCAATTAAATATCAGACTTGATGATAATCAAATCAATTCTTCCTGCCGCCGTCAATGAAAAACTGAACTACTTTTCTCAAAATTAATTTTATTCTTGTTTAAAAATGCAGTATTTATAGTGGAAATTTATCTTTTTGATACTGTTCAGTTAAAAATTAACCGACTTTGCTTGAGGATTCAACTATTTCGTGGAGAATGCATCTTTCCTGATTAACAATACAACTACTTGGTTGAAAGCTAAGATTATTTTTCAGTTTGTTGTTGCTGCAAAATCATGTTTTGTAGGTTGAAAATTCATATTTTTGGGTACAAAAGTCAAATGTTTTCTTAAAATGTTGTCTTTTTATTTTGAAAACTCTACTCTTCTGTTGAAAATTAATCACTTTCGGTAGAAAAAAACTTTGTGGGTTGATAATTGAACTATTTTGTCAAAAGTATAATTATTTTATCAAATATTGAACTATTTTATTAAACTCAACTTCCTTGGTCTTTCAAAAATTTCTCTTTTTGACTCTTTGCAACTGTTTGGTTACTAATTTTTTTGAATTGATTTATTTGGTTAAAAATTCAAATATTCAATTGAAAATTCATCTAT
>CAKNXH010000254.1:202088-301698 GCA_932178445.1 Andricus quercusramuli | reverse complement strand
ATATATATATATAGATATATATGTATAATCAAAATATTTGGTTGGAAACTTACCTTTGCAGGATGAAAAGTAAACTATTTTGATAATAAATTATACTTTTTCTATAAAATTTTACTGTGTGCTTCAAAATCGGTCTTTGTGGATAGAAATAATAAATAAATTTAAAATCCTAGCTTTTTATTGAAAATTCACCTATAAAGTTGAAATTGCAATTGGGCTGTGATGTCTGTTCAAATATCATGTTCGTGTGTTTTGTTTTAGGCCGCCCTCAAGGTTTCGAGCTTTGTCTGACGATCTGTGACGAAGAAGGAGATGAGTGGAAAATGTTTTCAAAATAGCATGACGAAGTTTTTTTTAGTGAGTTAATATTAAATCATTCTAAGTGATAAAGAACTATCATCTCTCCCAAATAATAAGGAATTGACATGTAGCCAGTGTACTGGAACGGAAGGGACATAAATACCATAATTTAATGGACGTCTATATCTTCTTGCGTCAAACACTGATTAAAAAACGTACAAAAATGAGTATGGGGAGTTTCAATTCAGCCTAAAATGTGTAAAAGGTTGAATACGCGAATGTGACTCGAAAATGTTAATAGGCAAATTATTCGGAGTTAAACTTCCTAATGCGAGTGCGATTCTGTGTACGGTCCCCACTCGGATTCAACATTATTAGCATACCCATCTTGTTTCAGACTCGCGCATACATGCTAGGTTGCACTGACACAAGTTTGCATTATATGAGCATCCTGAATGCTCCTATGGGGACCCATAACTACCTAATAATATCTTGTTTTCCATATCCCACAGGCTGCACCAAAACTTTAGCATTTTGATCCGATATTTCCTGGTATAAAATTAGCTTCTTAATTTCAAAATTAAATTTCCTTCTGTTGAAAAAAGTATCATATAGTACATTTTCATACGCACAGAAAAAACTGACGGTTCGCTTAAGTTATGGTTCAAATAAAAGTATATATTTTTCGGAATTAACTCTAATAGAAACCTGTGGAGACCCAACAGGGTTCCTTTGAAGAAACTTGAATAGAACAACATTAAGGCTAATTTGCAAACCAACAGCTTGCAAATTGGGGTTGATAAGTTAGGGATTTACGGAATTTGTTGACCGATTACTTAAAACGAAAAGCTTCTCTAAATTCAATGATATTTTGTACATTAAGTCTCTTCATTAAATTATGTCTGTCAGAGTTCTATATTACATGTCTGATTTGACGTAAAATTTGTGCTATTAACTAGATAAAGTGTCTGGGCAAAAAGAAAAATTGACCCTTTGGAAAAGGACTCTAAGAAAATTGAGTTTCTTTGAAGGAACTTTTTTCTGAGTATTTAAGTTTATTGCGCTGAATGTAAGATTTTATAATTCTCTAGGGTTTATGTGATTTTTAACATCTAGTAACTTTGTGACAGATTTTGAAATAAAGCTTGAACCCCCAAGGGTAACGTCAAAAATCCGAACAAGCAAATTCCTTTTTTAATTCAAAATTTTTTCTTCAATTTCATTTTATAAATGCTTAAAATAAAAGACAAAACATACGAACATACAATTTGAGAGAGTGCACAGCTTAAAATAATCTCGGAACCGGAAACTTACGGTAGTTTTTCACGAAAATAGGTGAATAATAGGGAAATCAATTCTTTTACCTAGAATTAATATATAGGTACCATACTGAATTCAATATGATACGCCTAAGATTCCATGTCGAAATATATTGGATTGTTAACAAAATAGTTTCATTTTCGTTGAAAAAAATCTACAAAAAAATAGTTGCATTTATAACCAAATGATTGAACTCTTGAGCAAAAGAGATTGTTAACCAAACAGGTGATTTTTCAAGCAAAAACGATGTATTTTCGAAAAGAGAGTGGAATTTTGAAACAAAAATTTTCCTACAAGAAGAAATTATGAATATTCAGTCCAAAAGGAACAAAATAGTTGAATTAAAAAAAATGCATTATCAAGCAAATAGTTGAACTTTCAATCCAAAGAGAAGAATTTTGATCAAAGTAGTTCAATTCTTAACCAAATTCGGGAACAATTAATTTTCAACCAAATGGTGGAATTTTCAAACAAAAATTTTGAATCGAATAGTTCATGTTTTAAGCCCAAAAGAAGAAGTTTTTGGAAGACAATTGAATTTTTAATAAAATATGACATATTCTCCATAAAAACACGAATTCGTAACAAAGGATTTGTATTTTAACTAAAGTAATTAAATTTTCCACAAAACAGTTGAGTTTTTAGCCAAAATGATGAATCTAAAACAAAATAATGAATTTTCAACAACGAAGTTCAAATTTCAATTCTTTAGTTAAAATTCAAATAAAAAGAGGTAATTCTCAACGGAAAATGTAATGGTTGATAATTTCAAGCAAAAAAAGTTTTAAGTTCCCATCTAAAACAGTTGAATATACCCAAAAATTTAAATTTTCAACGAAAAATGTAATGCTTATTATATAATAAAAAGTTGAATTATCAACAAAAACTGAATAATTTGTAACCAAACAGATGCATTTTCGAACAAAAAAGATCAAATTTGTGCCAAAAGAGATGAGTTTTAAAACTAAAAAGACGAATGTTTTTCAAAAAGTTGAATTTCCAACAAGTAAATTTTCAACCCAAAAATATGAATTTTCAAATTACAAAATAATTCTCAACCGAATAGTTGATTTTTCAACAAAAATTATCGAATTTTCAAGCCAAAGACGAATCTTCAACATAATAGTACAATTTTGAAGCCAAAAAGACGAATTTTTTGCAAAACAGTTAAAAATTCCACTCAAAAATTTGGAACAGCTGTTTTTGCAGTTGAAAAAATTAATTTCTAACCTGTGAAGAAACAAAATTTGGATATTTCAGCATCTTTGAAGTATAATCTTGAACTAAGTACATGAGTTTTCAATCAGAAAGATTGATTTTCTACGAATAGACACGAATTTGCAACAAAATACATAAATTATCAACAAAACTGGTGAATTTCTAACTAAAAACGATCAATTTTCAAATCGTAATATCATATGTAATCTTTCAGATGAACGATTCATATTTTGCGTCCCCCCCCCCCATACACACACATCACAAATCATCACAAAATCTGGTAATATCTATCTCCTGTCAGTGTGACGTATTTTCAGAACGGCCTCTTAAAAAAAGAGAGAAAATTTTTGAACAGCAAAATTTCCACAAAATGAATAACCATCTTGTTTATAATAACGCAATATCATATTCAGGAATAATCAATTGTGAATTTTATCAATAATATTTCTCATGAACAATTCTTTTAAAAATAAATTCATTTTTAAAAAATGTGTAGAGAATGTTCCAAGGAATAACATGAGCCTCACAAAATTAGGAATAAATAAGAATTACAACTTTTTTCCAAAGCTCGCTTTTAGTTCTATCACAAAATTAGTTACAATTAACATTTAAGATATTTTCTTCGATTGTACAACTAATTTTTAACAATCTTCATCTTCGAACGTGAGATAACTTTAGGACATCCTTAATATAGACATGGTGTATTCCACAAGGCCTCTATGTTAGTAAACTGCTTGTAGCTGAAGGGTTAAAATCGTAAAATGCTTGCTCTCAAGTACTAAGGAAGTTTGAACTGAAAAGCATTTAAGCACAAATAGGAAGCTTCCTTTGCATAGAAATTATGCTTTACTTATGAGCAACGCTTTAGTCAAACCTCTTTGAAGGCAAAGACAAGTAATTTGTTTATAATCATTCAATTTCAAGCCATTTAAACAAGGAATGTTTAAATTTTTTAAGACATGAAGTATGGAATCTATAATTGAGAAATAATTCACTCTTGGAGGCAAGGTTCTAAAGTGTTTTCATTTTAAAAACATGAAATCTATTTGAAAATGTACCGGTTTTATGCTTTTAAGTTTGGAAACTTGAAAATAAAAATTACTGGATTATGACTTTTGCTTCGAAAGAATTCAAAACATTTGAAATTGAATAACATGCAATTTTTGACTATATCTTTTTAGTTTTAGGACTTTAGTTGAGACAATGTAAATAAATTGGAATTTATTCAATTGTTAGCACTTTTAACTGCAAATCATATAATCTTGAATATCTTATTTTGAAATGGAGTTCAATTTTGAAGATATTGCAATTAGAATTATATGATTGAAATTCTCGAAGTTTGAAATTGATTGTGTATACAATAATAATCACTTTATTCCAAATTGTTTAATTTTGCATTCTTTAATTCGAAAAAAACTTTTTTAGCTTTCGAGTTAAGGATGGTTCACCTTTTGATGCTGTCTATTTACATTTCGTTTGGAATCCTTTAAATGAGGAACTTTCCGAATAAATCTTTGCATCTTTGTTAGGCCGATTTTGACCTAAAATCAGATGCATTTAGCTTCATTGTTGATAAATTTTATTATGTGTGATGAAATTTTTTTAAGGTGTACCAGTTTTAAGTATGTTCTCCACCGTGAGTCTGCAATGCTATATCATGTTAATTGAACTGCGAAAATGTAATTTCTATTTCTAGGGTTGTATTGGTTTATTATTTATTTAGCGAAAACCATCGTCGATTGATCTGTGGTTTCAGAGCCACAACATATATCATGCAAAGCATCCTGTGCACTAATCAATCACGTATTTGTTTTCAGGAGAATTATTTCATCATGTAGGTGATTACTGTCTACATACTAATATTTTGTCTTTGATATGTTCAATTTTTCATTCGAATTATGTCATAATATTCAGCTGGTTAATTAATTATAAAATGATTCAGGGTATTCACAATAACTAGGTATCTATAGATAAATGATGGATGACCTTTGTTTCTTTATAGCTTAGGTAATGAAGCTTTGCTTATAAAACGCAATAGGTCGTGCCTACGTGTACCGAAATTTTGATAAAAATTGCCTGATTTTTTTGTTACGAATATGTGGAGCTGGAAGGGGGGCTACTTGTACCGACATTTCGGTACGTATAGCTGGATTTTTCCGGTAGGTGCAGACACTCCCAATGTAATATTGGTTTCTATTAAGAATCTTTTTCATGATGGAAATATTCCTGCTACTTTATAACTATTTTATAACGTTGAATATTATTTTCCAACAATGAAATTGATGTTCTTACTATCAAAAATATATTTCAATTAAAAAGAATATAAAATATAATTATCAATCATAAATTAAAATAAATATTAAAATAGCTGCATCGGTTTTTATACCATTTCAATTCAATTGTAATTTTGATCGGCTGTCAGTGATGTGCGATTTATGACTTTTATTTGTGTACATATATTAATTTATCTGAGCATGAACTGGAAACGAAGAAATAAATAATTCGGTCAATTCTGGATTTTATATCGTAATAATATGGCCTTAAAAAGACCTTCTGGAATTCTGACTCTTAGTGGTGTCTTTCACTTTTGACGCAGGTCCATTTTGCAGATATTTTTAATTTAAAAATTGCTCACTTGTTTAATTTCGAATGCTCACAGCCTAACATCATTCAATTTTGAACTCATTTTACATTACCATGAGAGACGGTATTAGATTTGTGTACAATTTTACCACCTCCGTTTTTGTCAAATGTCCAAGTTTTGAGACCCCCTGAACCTAGAAAACAGGTTTTTACGAATGTTTCTGTCTGCCTGTACGTCTGTCTGTATAAATTATTCAAGCAGAATTTTGCCGATTCAGCTTGGCTGAAAAACAATCCTCTTTGGTTAAGAATTTAACTATCTTGTTTCTCTTTTTTGACTAAAAAGTCTTTGTTTGTTAAAAATTTCTCCGTTTTTTAGGAAAATTTTGATATTTTTTGAAAATTTCTTGTTTTTTTCAATTAATCTTTTTACTGAAAATTTAACTTTTCCATTTTTGTTGGAAAATTTCTCTTTTAAAATTGAAAATTCAAATATTTTTTTGAGAATTCATGTATTTCTTGTGAATTCACCTTTTTGGTAGTAAATTAATCTTCTTGATTGGAAATTCGTCTTTTTGTTTAAACATTCAAGTATTTTGTTGAAAGTTCCTTTATTGTGTTGGAAATTCCTTTGTTTTTGTTTTTTGGCTAAAATATCAACTAATTTTGGTTAAAGTACAATCATTTGTGCTTGAAAATTCAACTATTTGGTTGAAAATGCGTCTTTTTAGGTAGAAAATTTAAGTATTTTATTAAAAATCTCGCTATTTGGCTAGAAATTCAATTTTTTTGTTGAAAGTTCAAGTATATTATCAACAAGTCATACTTTTTGGTCAAAAATTCAACTGTCTTTTGAACATTCATCCTTTCGGATTTTAAATTAATCTTTCATGGTAATGAGCCATTATTCTTCGTTGAAACGAATTCGAAATTTCCAAATTTGAAGCTGCAATTTTATTGTTCAATTCTTTTGATCGAAGATTAAAATGGTGGTCTTCAAATATCAATAGTCCGGAAAAATAAGAGATTTGGTTACTGACAAATCAGGAAAAAGTCAGGCAATTTTGAAAAAGAACTTTTCCGACCACACGGTTTATACAACGCTATTTGAGCCAATGAAGATCATTATTATTATTATTATTATTCTACCTTCTGTGAAGCAGCAGCTGCTTTTACAACTGTTAACAAAAATCCTGCACTTACGAGGAGAGTATGATAATTTTGCTTCAAAATTTCTGAAATTTGAAAGGCTCCGATCGCAGTGTAGGGTAATTAAGCGGCCAGCCTCAGAAGATTCATGGCACCATTAAGCCTCAAGAACCCAACAACATTCAACTGCCAGTACCTACTCGTATCCACAAATATACATAAACTTGTTTTCGCCAGCCTCTATTCTAACGCCTCTTGTGCTCGTTGGTACTCAACATCCGACCCGAACGTTATACAACCGGTTTGGCGTATAACTTAGACAGAACAGAAATTGGGTTATGACAACACCCTTGGGAACAGTTTCCCTTTATCTTGCACATGCTCTTCTCAAACTGTAAGCTTAACGCTCAGTCAACCTTTTCAGCGTTGACTCATACCTTCAATAAAGCCTATATTCGTGTCGCACTAGCTGGTGTCAATAATGCATGATATAGTGGAAACCAGTACGAGCTGCATAATGGGGGAAAAAAGTTATGGGTTTTAATAAAAAAGTTCTGTAGTCTTTTTTACAAGACGTTGACAGATTATCATTTTTCAAGGAATTCAATTGCTTTCACTATTCATTCACTAGTTTCTTCGGTTCGGGAAACTCTTGGCTTCTGTTGCCTGTCTATCTGATTATCGATTCTCTTAATTTTCATTGAAAATATATTTCACGTGTTTTTATGATATGGGAGATTCAGTATGAAAGGAATAAATTGTTGACAGGTTAGGGTTGGGACACGAAGTCATTTTTTTGTTGGTATCAAGCTTGGATCATGTACATTTGCACAATTTTCATGACATATTAGGCAATAATCACTGTATGATTGCAAAAATATTTTTCAATGACAGATTCGGATTATTTTATCATGAATTTATATAAAATTTCCTCCGACAACTGATTGTGAAATCTTAAAATGTGAATATTCACTAAGTACAAAAAGAGTACAATCTGAATAAAATTTCAAAGTGCTCAACAGGTATGAAATATAGGGTAAATGCCTGATGAAATTCATATGATTGCACGGCTCTCTTTAAAATTAATCAATGAGCTTCAATTTGGTATGTAGTACTTGCCCCACTTGTTCATCATTCATCCATATTATGGCATTAAGAGTTGTTTTATGCAGGTCGTACTGGTTTCTACTACTGATAAACATTAAATCTTTGGACATCGATGTACTAAGTAAGCAATAAAAATAATAAAAATTAATACCATCATTTAATTCACGGATAATCTAGAAGACTAATGTACCTATAAAAAATAAGTTTAAAAAAAAAATCTGAGGCTTAAATGATTGATTCGCTTAGAGGGATGTCCTATTGTGGCAAACGGATGTTTTTCGAATTAAATGGAATTTCCTCTCAAATGTAAGGTTGAGAAAATTTTCATTCGTCTCAACAGGAATCCTTCTGCAGCAAAGATTCTCCTTATACTACGAACTCCACCTAATCTTGCAGCTAAATATTCTGTTTATGCAAAAAATATATTCACGTCGTTCAAAACAAAACCGGTAAGAGGTCCATGCTTTTGTTTCAAGACAAGTTTAAATACCATGAAATATATTTAAAAATTATTCTGCTAACGCCCCCGATTCAGGATCAAGTCCACTGCAAGCCGTGCTCAAAAGCGATTTTATATCGGGAATTGAGTGTAATCAAAACTCTAAATTTCTAATGATCATGAAGATCAAATATCAGGTTTTTAATTCTAATTCTTTCGAACTGAACAAATTTCTGAAGTGAATCATTAGAATTACATAATTATTCATTTTTTAACCTTAAATTTGGATGATTTTAATTGGTAACTTTTAAAAGTTAAAAACTCTTCAATTTTTAAGATTTTTGGTTCAATGTTTCACAATTTCGAACATTTTTTGAAGATATTTCAGTTTTAAAGATTCACAATTGAATACTTTTCAAGTGTATCTATTCGCGATTTATATTTCATTAATTTTCAAGATTGACAATTGATGTTTCATCACTTGAAAATGTTTTCAAAGTTTGAAGTTATGTAATTTTTAAATTTTATTTGGAATATAAAGTTCAATTTATAAGATTAAAAATGAAATATATTCAAAGTTTGGAATTGAAATTTCTTCAATTTTTTGTGTGGAAATGCTTTAATTTTTGTATATATGTAATTAGTTTCTTTTTTTAAGGAACTTCCCCACCACTGAATCTAATTCTAAATGATCCTAAATTCAGATAAAAATGATTTTAATGCTGATTAACCCAGATGAGAATTTGATAGTTCAATTTTGACTAAAGAATTTCTAACTAATAGCAACTCTTCGATTGAAACCAGAATTCCACAAGACGTCAAATTGACGTATACTCATAAACTGTTGAACTGAGCGGTAGAAAAAAAAACTAAAGGCAGAGGGACGCGATGAGTAAGCCATTATGTACATAGGAGATTCAATGTGGACAAAGTGCGAAAATGAATTCCAAGATTATCATCAATATTTTTTTTCCATAAATTCCGTAGTGGATTTTGTATATTAGACGTTAAAAAGACGTCTGCATTTTGATCATTCTAAATTTAATTCCTTGATTGTAATATATTCCCTGATCTTAGAATACAATATTTCAAGTACAGTGAAACTGACAGTAGAAGCTGGATAATTGGTGAAAATCTCACTCAGTTTGAGATTACCAGTAGAAGTCTACATGTTTTCACTGCAAAATCGTGAGAAAGGAATAATTTTTGAAAATGATAACCACAGGTGCTATTAGCTGGGAGCCTTTAATAAAAGAGTTTGCTTCTCTGAAGATCAAACTGGCTGTATCTGAGGTTTTCGGAATACGCTTTTGTAACCAAGGCTTTAATGCGAATTGTCAGCGTGGCAGTATATAAAATTTTGATCTCAAGAAAGTGAACCTTCTTAACCTTTGATAGAGTTGAAGTAAAATATTGCCTGACTATAATCCTATTTTGCCACTGATCTAGTATAGGATATGGATAACTATATGTTAAGTAGTACTTGTACGATTCCGTCAAGGTGACCAGTTAAGGAGAAAAACGACATTTCGGTGGAATCACAGAGACTAATCGTGAAAAGTAACTGTTTTTCAGACCAGCATCTGAATACTTGAAGTATTTTATGCCATTGCAACCAATAAAAATACTTGGAAATAATTAAAGGACGTGGATAATTTCAATCTATTTACGTTCAGTAGATATAGTAGAGTTTGGCTAGACAGCTTCCAGAGACCAATTCTTGTTTGAGTTCATAAAGGAAAAAAATAATATAACGTATGTTCGTGACTTTTCGATTTAACTCATTTTTGTCAATTTTTTGCTCCAATTGAGATAATGATAGTTTTTTCATTAGAAACTGGAAAATAATATTTTTATCGGCGAAAACTGCTTTATTGCAAAAAGTGGCCCATGGTGGAGTAATATCAAATGACATTTTATTTTTCGATAAATTAGCGTAGGTATGAGAACTAATGTCACAAATTGAAATATTCAGTAGAAACTGGACTTTATACTCAGACAGAGTAGTATTTCATCAGAATAAAAATTAATATGGAACGAAACACGTAGCACAATATAATGTAAAAAATAAAAGATAACTTGATTTACATAGAACGAGGACAAAATAAAATATAAGGTAGGACAGGTATGTTTCGCGAATTGGATTCACTTTATTTTTCATCGTCTGAAATATAAATAATACTCAAATGAGAGCTGCTATTTATTGAAAGTTTCGATGAATATTGGATTTGTCAGTTGTAAACCGATAATTAGAAGAATAAGGGACATCACTTTTCAGAAGAATTATTATTTGTGCTATTCACTGTGTTTTCTTCCTTTATTGTCATCGATTCATCATTCAAATTTGTTATACTACACATATGAATGTTTATTGCTTCAAATTTTCAGCTCTCTTATTGAAAAATTACCCAGGATAATATAGGATTATTTTCGAAACCTAATTGGAAGATTTTCTTAAGGAATTAGTTTTATAAAACTTACAAAAACTGCGGTTTTGGAATATCAATAAGCAGAACTCACCTGAAACAAACAAAAAAGTTACAATATAATAATCAATAGCAATGTATCTATGTATACATAGGCCATTGTTACGTGTACCGAAACTTCGGTAAGGGTAGCACAATTTTTTTTTCTATGAATAGTGGGAACTAGAAAAAAGTATCAACACCATAATTTCAGTACAAAACGTCGGTGCTAAAAAAGCAGATTGAAATAGGACCATTTTCAGTTGCGTTTGGGTCAACTTGAATTTGCATCTTTTTTGTTCAACATTCATGTTTTTATTGAAAAATAAATCAGTTATTCAAAAAATAATAGTCAACTGTAAGTTTCTGAATAATTCATCTACATTTAGGCTAATTTTAGAATGTATTCATTTTCAGGAAATAGTAAAAATAAATTAATCACATATTCTACTCCTCAATTGCCTTTTTAATATAATAAAAAAGCATATTACATAGTCAGGATTAGGAAATCGAGGACTTGGGAATTATACATAAGAACGGGGTGGATTGTCACGTTTCCACTTTGAGTGATTTAATAGAAGATTCATTGATTCAATTTTCAAAAAGAAATAGTTGTATCTGATTAAGATTTTGTCGTGTATGTATAAAGTATTGTATTCAGATAATCTCTGGTAGACTATCTAATGCTAGCAACTTGCTTTAATATATTACAAATTACAATTTATAAAAAAGAAAAGGTAAAATGTCCTATGTAAGTAGAAAAAAATGTGGTCAGACCTGAAGTGTCTTGTTCATTCGAAAAAGAAGACTTGGATTCAATATCATACATGATATTTTACTTTTTGATAAACTTGAATATACTGGAATCAAGAGTTTAAAGATATTTTTCCTATTATCAGGTTAATTAATAGATCCATAAAGGATAAGACTTAGAGATCAAAAGGTGCAATAATAGGGGAAAATTTCGATACTGAATCACGGTTTTTATTGTATTTTCCGTTGGACGGACAAAAGTTTATTTGTCCCAAAAAAATTGTATTTTTGCTACTGAAGCAATAAAACCGTTAGATAGAGTCATCTAACTTATGTTATCGGACCATTTGATTGGTCTAATCAAAAAGTTGTATTTGCTCATAAAAACATTATTTACGAGCACAAGAAAATATTTTGTTGCTTGTATAGATACATTTTGTAGAATCAACCATATTTTTGTAGAAGCAATACTGTTATTTGTTCGAAGTATTAGGACGGCTTTGTTGAAGAAGAATTTCTATTTTATAGCAGATATAATCAGATATCTCATGTATGCGAGAAATTTCTTAAGTGAAAAAAATGAATTGATTCAATAAAATTCCTTCAATTTACAAAGAATTGGGTTAATTAATCAGAATTAAACTTCATCAGAATAATTCATGATCATAGATGGAATTGTAAATAGCCTGAAGACTTTTCTCTAAATCAAATTTATTTTACGAAATTAAATCATTTATTCTTCATTAAAATTTTTCCTTTAACAAGGAATAATTGGTTTTATTTCGTAAAACAAAATAATAGAGCTATGCTCATAATCGCGAATTCTGAAGGAAATTACATTAATTATTGTACTAGTTTACTGCCATTTCGCCCCCTATATCTCACTATAATTTTTCAATGTATTTTGGCCCACTGAAAACGAAAATCGCATTCAAATTTGTTTCTGATGGAAACATTTCCGAGATATCAATGTCTAATTTTTTTCAGTTTTCAGAGTTTTTTCGACGTTTTTAAGTATATCTCGAGTTCTAATCGACGGATTTCCCTCGACAAGCACTTAATTTGAAGGCAACTGAATCCTGTACAACTTTCTGTTCCAAAGTTTTCAGATCAGCATGGTATTCCAGATGCTACCGATTTCAATATGTTGGCTAATATTTTCGATTTCTGTTCTTGCCAGGACGGTATGTGAATTGTCGACCTCGCTCTTTGCCAAAAATACAACTTGTTCAACTTAATAAAATCGATAGCATCTGAACTACTGGGCCGTTGTGAAAACTTTAAAATAGAAAGTTGTACAGGATTCAGTTGCCTTCAAATTGAGTGTTCGTTGAGGGAAATCGATCAAGAAGAACTTGAAATATACTCAAAAACGTCGGAACAGATATGAAAAAAAATTCGGACATTTATACTTTGAGATCGCTTCCACAACAAAAGTTTTGTGTGTGATTTTCGTATTTAGTGGGCCAAAATACATGAAAAAAACATATTGAGATAAGGTGGGCCAAACAAATTTTTGATTTTGTAAAATAGTGTAATTCATATTACTAATTTATATTAACGAGATTTCCGAAGTTTTTCAGGGATTTCAGAAGATTTCAAGGGATTCAAAAAGTTTTAGTGTATATCACCAAATTCGAAATTATTATATTACAACTGGTTCAACAGGTTCCAAATAATTTTAAAATATTTTAGAAGTTTGAGGAAAATTGAAGGGATTTCAAGGTATTTTGAAGGTCTACAAAGTATTCCAAAGAATGGAAATTGTGTATGGGATTTTACGAGATTTCCAAAGATTTTCAGAGATTCCGTGAGATTTCAAGGTATTTCAAAAAATGTTAAGTGATTACAAAAGTCTCAGGGTAAAAGGTTTCAAAGATTTTAAGGGATTTCAACATATTTTGAGACATTTGGAGCAGTTTTGATAATTTTACGGTATTCCACGAATTTTAGAGGAATTTGTGAGAATTCAACAGATCAAATGGAATTTCAGAGTATTTTCGGATATTATTACTTTTTTAAAGGATTTCGAGCAATTCTAATGGCTCTTGAAAGATTAAAAAAAATTGAGAGGCTTTCAAGGAATTAAAAAAAATCTGATGGATTTAAAAGGTTTTAAAGAATTTTAAAGAAATTTCAAGGAATTTAAGGGATATCGTAATATTTCGAAGCATCTCGCGGAATTTTGAAGAGGTTAAACGATTTTCAGAAATTCTAGAAAATTCGAACAGATTTTTAAGGGTTTTAAAAGATTCTTATTGAGATTGTGTATGACATCGATGAAATTCAACGCATCTCAAGGAGTTTGAAGAGACTTCGTCATATTTCAAAAGAAGTCACGGGATTGCAAAGAATTAATAGAATTTGAAGCAAAATAAAAAGTTTTTCATCAATTTCCAAGCATGTCGTAGAATTTCAATTCGATTTCGAAGATTTGAAGTAATTCAGAGGAGTTTTATGAATTTTTCAAAGGTTTGAAGCGCCTCTAAAATATTGGCAAAGATTTCAAAAGATGTCTAATTATTTTAAGGAATTTTAAGAGATTTACAGCGCTTTCGTTGATTTAGCAAGATTTCAAAGGATTTTGAGAAATTTCAAAAGATATTAGATTATCTTCCCGAAGATTCCCGAATAATATGAAGGCTTTAAGGAGATTTTAAGGGAATTTTGGAAACTTCAAGTGATTTTCAGAGAACTCCGTAGTTTTGAGGGAATTGAAAAAACTTCGTAAGGATTTTGAAGGATTTCTGTGATCTGAAGGCTTTTGAAGAAATTTCATTAATTTTCAAAAGTTTTAAGGGAATTTGAAAAGATTTATAAAGATTCTGAGAGATTTCAGAGGATTTGAATGATTTTAAGAGATGTTAAGTAGTTAAAATGATTTCCTGCGATGCCAAATAATTTCGAGGGATTTCAAAATATTTTGTACGATTTAACGGAATTTGAAAAGATTTTAATGAATTATGAAGGAAATTTAAATGATTTTAGAATATCGTAATATTTGACAGAATGTCAAGGATTTTGACTGAAATTTAGAGGCTGGATGAAATTTTCAGTGAACTAAATAGTTTTAAATGAATTTCGAAAGATTTTCAGAGTTTTTGAAAGATTTGAAGGGACTTCAACGGATTTGAACATAAACAGAGAGGTTTTTGAGATTTCACTGAATCATAAAAGATTTCAAAACATATAACGGAATTTTAAAGAATTTTAATGAATTTTCACATGATTTAAACATTTTGAAGGATTATCAAAATTTTTGAAAGAATGCACTGGGTGGAAGCTAATTTCAATAGCTAAAACTGGTATGAATTGGTACATAATAAAAAAATAATTTGAAAAAGGAAAACTAAATTTAAAAAAAAAAAAATTAAATATCGCCAACGGCGATACCACGCTGAAAACACCAGTTCTCGTAAGATCACTGAAGTGAAGCAATGTTGGGCGCGGTTAGTACTTGAATGGGTGACCGTTCGGAAATACTGCGTGCTGTTGACCCGTCGTGGGTGTGGTAAGCCCACACTAGTAGTACTAGTAATAAATAATCCACCTAGAAACACTACCCGAATCGGGTAGTGTCACGCCTACCCCGAAAGGGTAATGCTTAATGGTATAAAAAAATAAATAAATAAAATAAGAAATACCTTGGACCCTTCCCTCCCCCAAGCAAGGATTTATAGGGATTTCCGGACACTCGCCCAAAAGAAGGAAAGCCTTATATAATGATTGAACGCAATTAATGGATGTCCGAATGGATGTTTGCATCCAAAAATAAATTTCGTTTATGCGTAATGAATTTCTTTGTTGAACTAACCACTTTTTTAGTGATCACAACAAAATTTTGGTTCATTACAACCAAGTTTTTGTAAAACAAACCAGTATTGCTGACCAAAATTATTTTGTTGCTGTAACTTTATTTTTTGATCTCAATATAACATTCCATTTAGCAATCCTCAAAATTAGATCCCGTGAAGATGAGGTGACAAACGACTTTCATATTTCTGTAGAGACAGGAAAGTATTCATGAGATACTAACCGAGACAGAGAAAAGGAAAGGGAGCGTGCAGCACATCCGGCTTAGCCATGATAAGCTTAAGGGTTGCTCGACTTATCCTGACCCAGCCCTAACCTCACTCAGGTAGATTCAGATACCCTCGCACATTCGTACTGGAACTAAATTTATGCATACACGAATAACGTGCTGGGGTCAAACCGGACAAAAACCGTCGAGAGGTTATAACTACTTGGTGGTAGGGCGCATGGTCAGAGCTTCCACGAAATTCAGGGGGAAAGTGGAAAAGGATGCAGGAAGAGATATGGCAAGGGTTTGGGTGAATTAGAAAGAGAAAGAAAAGAGGGTTGAGAGAGAGTGAGGGATAGATGGAAAGCGATGGGGCTGGGGGGTGTGTGTGTGGGGGGGGGGGGGGGGTGGTCGGAAAGCTAAATGCGCCGTGCCAACCTATGCATGCTAATGCCTGTCTTACGGGTCTACACGATCTAAGCTTTACGGCACTGAACTATACGACGTAAACCTGTAGATCCTCCAGCAGAACAATAACGTACTTTAGAGCCTCAGTATGCGTAGACAATGAAAACTAAATGTCCTCGGAATATTGACAGAGAATGCCCATCAAAGAAACGTCTGGTTACAACCTGCTCGTAAAATAGGCTTTCATTCTGCCTCATAAAAATTGCCATTTTTTTGCTGCATCAATTCACGCTCAACCATAATTTAAGGAATTATTCACACAGTGTGCTTCGAACAATCAGAAGTATGATATAAATGACAATGATATCTTCTCATGGTACTTCATTTATATGCATTATATTTCCAGAGATATTCTCTTCTCTGGAAAAAGTCTAACGATACCAAATTCAAAATGTGAACTTTAAGCGATTAGAGTAGTTTATAGTCAGACGCAAACATATTCAGTCAGAAGAAAAACAATCTGGGACAAAACACAAATAGATAATATGATGAGCGGAAGATTGGCACCGGCGAGTAGAAAAGGTACATTAGGATCCGACGCTTCAATTAATCCCTTTAAAAACTCTAACAGAAATTGACTTCTCGTATTGACATCCATGATTAGACCGAGAAGATTTAATAATCTCTCCCTAGTTCACAAAACATGTGCTAGCGCTTGTTTCAATATTATTATTCATAATATCACTTCACGTAAAGAGCAAATTGAATTAACTTCGCAAACCATATCTATCAGTTATCATATTTGATGTAGCATCGTTCCATGTGCATTAAATCAACATTGATTTTTTGATTACACTCTTCAAAAATATAAAAATTTACATAAAATGAAATATGTTCAGGCTGCCTAGAAATGGAGAATTCTCGGGTCGATATTTTTGCCATTTTAGTCAGTACAATATTTATTATCATTTCATTATCCGGCAGATAGCCGGATAAACTGCTGAAATTTCAGGCTAAAATGAAGGATCTGTGTTGAAAAACAAGTCGCCGGAGAATTTTTGAAGTTGGAAATTAGAAAACCCGTTTTTCGAGATAAAGGCATCTAAAATTGGTGATTGCCATAAGTACACATGTTATATTTTTTCTTCAAACATTAAATATAACTGCTTCTGTTAACTATATTGATGTGAGTACAGTACCGAATAATTCACTGTAGGTCCCAGCATCATCCACCACTTATATCAAAAAATAATAATTTTAGACCTCAATTCAGAAAAACTGGAATACCTTCTAAACTAGAACCTGCCATAAAGGCTTTTTTCATCCGGAGGCCGACATATGTGATAAGAAATTTGAGTGTATATTCTTTGTACAATATTGTACTACCCTCTTTAGAAACATAGCCAGGAGTCACACATTTGGGTGTATGTTTTCAGTGCAGCAATGAAAAATGCTGTAATATGACATCGTGTAATATGACGTATAAAGCAATCTGATACATAAAGCGATATGTCATATGAGGAAACTTGGCACATGAGGAAATGTAGCACGTTAAATTCATTTTGTTTTTTCAGGGTTGTATATTTGGGTTCGAAAATTCCAAAATGGACATTTTTTGGTCACCCTGACATACAAATAATCCTATTTGTTGAAGAGATTGGAGATCGGGATGCGCTTTCCAATTTTAGAAGGTTACGAGTTGACTTAAGTCACCGACATAACTCTCAATAAATGAGCGACTGAATATTGCTTTAAAAAATGTAAATATTTTATACAATTATTTTGTAGAAAAGCATACCGCTTTATTGTAAATAATGAATTAAGCTATCCGAAAAATCATTCTGTAGAAAAACATTCAGTTTATTATGTAAAATGATATATGTGAATGATTACAAAACAAACTGATTAATATCCTTATTTAAGTTTAGGTGAAGTGCTAAATTAATTTTGCAGTGTATCGTCGTCCCGAAATTCAGGATCACCAGTGCAATATTTTTATAAGCTTGGCTAGTCGCCCAGAATTTTCGGGTAGGGGGGGGGGGCGGTAAGGCACCCCTGTGACTGGCCACATAAATAATATTGGTCTAACCCCCTTAATTTTTTGGGACTAGAAAGGCGTATCCCGGTGTACTGAAACCGAGAGTTTGGTATCGTTGAAAAGACGTGATCAAAAAAACGTAAAATGGCTCAATAAATAAATATGAGCTTTCAGAAGGGTTGCAGGAATCAAGGAGCAAGATGTGTTACAGAAGTTTAGGGGCAGGAGTTTCAAGGAGGGTTGTGAGTGTTGAGGGGCACGGGTTTTAAGGAGAATTTCAGACATAGAGGGGCCTCAAATTAAATTAATTTGTAAAAAAAAGTTTCAGGGGATAAGGGTCAGTGGTTGTATGGAAAGTTTCAGAGTTTAAAGGGCAGGGGTAGATTCGTGATACAGTAGCGGCGGTGGCGAGATTTTTTATAATACAGAGTGATATTATTACTTTTTAATGGCGAAAATAATTCAATAGGTTACTTCAGTACTACTACAGTCAAAAACTTAATTATAAATTAATTCTCTATGTAAAAATAAAATGAATAAAGAATCTAAAAATGGAAAAAGTATTTGTCTTTAAACCAAACAAATCTCACCAGGAGCGAATGTAAAGTCAGAAAGGATTTGAAAACGAATTTCCGTGGGAAAGTGAGAGTGAGTAACGTTACGACTGCTATCGGAGTTCTTCTTCTCGTTCTCGTAAACAATGCGTCAAGCTCCTCGCTCAGTCGCTCACCTTCTTCCCAGGAATTTTAAGATCAAAATCAGCTACAACTCCCCACGGGTTATTCAGCTAAAATTGCCGCTGATGGTTATTGTTCTATTTTTCTTTCAGAAATTGTTTTTCATAGAAGAATTACAAGCCTCAAAGCCGGCAGGGTTGGGGGAGGACTGTCGACATGAATATGGGAGAAAACGTACCTCAGCCCTTAATTTCATGAGGATACGCGTTGTCGTCGAGATAAACGACCTCCGCTCTCGTTACCTTTTTTGCTATCACTTTTTTTCGAGATTTTATTTTTTCGCTTTTCTTGCTTTTTCCCTTGTAGCTACGTAATGCCAAGCGAAAGGCCCTTCTCTTTATGTTTCTCTTGTTTCACACAGAAATTCGATCTGAGGATCTAACTCACTTGTAATTAGCCTCGAATGTTCTACGTGGTGGCGTTGTATTCACATTATTTTAGAAAAATAATTAACACTAACATTCGACGTAGCGAATCAAAGCGCCGCCGAGTACTAAACAAAAGTATAAAAAGATTATAAGTACCCATACGAGAAAAAAATCTGACCTGAAGGATGAAAACCCAAAAAGAAAAGATTCGCTACTGGGAATTATTATCATCTGTAACAGAAATTATTTTCAGCACTAGAAATAGAATACATGTATCAATTAATTACTGGGATATCTAACCAAATTCGGTGGTTATATAGAACTCAATAAAATACAAATATTATTATAACTTAAGTCCAATGGATTCTAATGGAAAATCCATTTTCTTAACAGGCTCGGTTTTAATAAAAGCCTTAGGCCTTATTTTCCATTTACCGTCGATCTGATTAACTATAGCATTGTCTGGTTGACGAAGTACAGAATATTTTACTCCAGGTCAATATTTTCGCAAATGACAGTGTTTTGAACGCATCGTATTGTTTACACCGCTTCAATATCACATTGAAGAAAACAATTTTTTCTAAAAAAAAAACGGGAATTCTCCATGACAGGCCTTCACTCCTTGACAAACAATTTTTTATAAAAATCTCATTGAAATAATCTTGGTTGCAGTAGTAATGGTGAATCGCAAAAAGGCGATACTTGTGCAAGTTTTCTCATAATATAGACTGTAGCGAAAATGAACTTAATGCATAGAAATGGGAATGCCATGCCCCTTGGACTTGACTCTCTCTTTCAGGGCTAATAACTTTGCAGGATATTCAAATTCGTAGATTCAACTTCTTAATATAATTAACTCGTTAAAGAAGAACCTTAAAATTGAAGTATTCAAATATTCATGAACATACAAGGGAATTATGGTGTTTTTCTGTCGCTCTGAAAATTTGGAAAGTGGCACTTAATACTAATAGGATTTCCGCTCTTCAATTGTAAATTGAGGAAACGGGCTATAGTCGAATTCAAAAAGGAATATGCTTCGCAAATTTTGTATGCAGATTCTAATTTCATTCCTATGATTGAAAAACTTTCGAAGTAATAATCAGGATGAAATTAATTCGAAATTGCATCCGTTGCAAAAAAGAGTAAAAAAATTGATTTTCGAAATACAGATCAAGGTACAGCTTTCACGCTTGGAACAAAAAAAACTCAAACCTTCTCCAGAAAAATGACATCACGTTCTGAAATTAGTTTGAGTAAATTTGAAATACGTTTGTACATTACTTAGTCTGCATGGGAATGCAGATTAAGGTCGTTTAAACATGTATTTATTTCTTTTTTTTCAGGGTCTCACCCCGTCATTTTGTGTCATTCAATGAAAAAAATGCGTGAAATTTGCTGAGATTAAAAAAATGTTTATAGGTAGAGCCCGACCCTTAAAGTATCCCTAAGCTTCAAAAATGAATAAATCCGTTATTTTTAAGAATAATCGTGAAAACTTCACCGAGGTGATGTAAAACTATCACGAGAATGAATCAAAGCTTGAACTCTTCTCATTATATATGAATTTAACCACAATCTCGCCAAAACTGATTTTAAGCTTGAACTCTATAATAATTTTCATCATTGGAGAATTTTTCAGAACCCAACGTTTGAAAAAATGCTTGAGAAAAAGTGAAATAAATAAATTTAATGAATAATACTAATAAACCTGCCAAATTTTCTCTATATTTTATTTTTCTAAAATATCCATTTTTCTTATTGAAAAAGAGAAATTATTCATGGAACAAATATATTGAACTAATTCCTTTTACTGAGAAACACTTCTACTCAAAAGTTTTCTACTATTCATACTTAGCTTTATTGTTTGATTTAAAAAATTCTGATCACCTTTATAATTAATGAATGAAATAATAAAATTCATGTAGGTACTTAGCGGCGTCTTTTTCACATTCACACTTACTGTTTTTTTTGGTTTCATTACCTACAAACATTTTTATGGAATGTAAATAAACTTTTCCATGTTGATAAATGTACAGAATTTTTATCAAATCAAAGATATTTTTCGTGTGAGTGCAAGGCAAACGCGCTAATATCGCAAAAAGGAGAAATAAAGACTTGGGCAATAAACTGCAAAAAGCTAGATTTCTCAAATGAGAACGGCACAAACAAAAAAGGCCAAGATAACTGCGGGTGGTCGCGTGCTGCCAGGACAGTATTTTCTCATTCGTGCAAAAGTGCATAGCAAAAAATGCATGTGTAACTGCAGCATTAATCCTATTAAGAAAATAAACATTCATGCAGGATTCTTAATTTATCGAAATCATAACTTTTCATACATAGAAGAATTTGCACTTATCTACCATAATTGTGCTTTAATTTTAATGTGCAATTTTCGCATTAAGATTAGAAGAGTTTTTGTCCTTCTTTGTATTATTTCAAATGCTGGGCGCTTATGTACATGACGTGAATTGTTTTTGGACATAGAAAAAAATTAAAAAATGGCATAACACTCAGATCGGAAATACATAATATATTTAAAAGATAGATATCAATTTCCAAATCAAAATTTGGTGCAATTTTAGATATAATTTTTAAGTTTTCATGATTTCATATTTCGATGGTTTTAAATCTAACAAATTTAATTTTAAACATTCAATAATTGAATCATTAAAAAATTGAAGTTTTGTTTTTAGGGTGTCGTAGCCCCCACCCCCCCGGGGGGGGGGGCAAAAGAGCATGAAATCCAACATTTTTGTTATAATTTTTTTTCCAAACAATTTTGCTAAAAATTTTTTTTTTCAAAAATTTTTGTTCACAAAATTTTTGTTTCAAAAATTTCCTTTCGCACAATTTTTGTTTCAAATTTTTTTTTCAAACATTTTTTTGCACCAAATTTTTTTACAAAACATTTTTTTCAAAAATTTTTGTTTTCGAATTTTTATTTCAAACATTTTTTTTTTATTTATTTTTTTTTTTAAATTTCTCTACTCCACTCTATGCAATATGAAATTAGTATTTTTCGTTACCACCTCCTAGAAATTTTTCGGACGGGCGTTGCAAAAAATAGCGTGTGATACACGTGCACGTGTATTAATGCGCACTTCTAACGGGAAAGCAAAGGGAATGCCTAGGCAAAATATTAAGTTAACATTCTTAGGTGACCTTTTCGGAAGTATATCCAAAAAAAGCAAATAAATCTCGAAAAACAAACAAGGAATGAAATTTGCAAAAAAATTGAAGACATCAAGCAGCATTAAAAGAAATTACTAGGAAAGTTATCAGGCCAACTGTTTCCGCCAGCGCGTTCATTATAAATAAATAATGTCGGTCAGTCATCAGTGGATAACAACAGGCCCTAGAGAATACCCATGATTATGGTATGTCACTCGAGCGCATCAAAGCGGAGTTGACGCGTGGTCTTAAAAATTTTAGCGCGTTCGCACATTCTTTTTTCCTTGAGCGCATTCAGAATAGCGGCTGATAAAAAGCAGACACTGGGACAATAGTTGCGCTGTCTCCTGTGCGAAGACCGAACTCTCATTATGGGGTTGTCTCGCTCGCCCGTGAAAGTTTGATCCACAGTCGGGGTGATTAACGCGGTTAATTTGTTGCAATTTGACCCCACTACCACACTCCCTAGTACCGCTGTCCTCTTTTCCAGAGAAGCGGCTACCATGGCAGCCGGCAAACCGGGCTTCCAGCAGCAGAACATGTTCGTAAATAATTTACGAGATGTAATTGTAATTCTGTCTCGTACCACTCTGGTCGGGGTGGAAGACGAGCTGGAACGGATAAACGAACCAATTTGAACTGACGGCTTAATTTTGGCATAGTTCGATTACCCAAACGTCTATCGCTTCTATAATCGATTGTAATTTTCTGCTCTCTCTAATCTCACGGTTTTCAAAGCGAAAGAGCAAATCTCCTGTGAGGAGCGACAGAACCCAAAGTCAAAGTGAATTGTTGATTATCGACGCAAATTGCGAACTGTTAATTATTTTATTTGTTGTCTTCAGTTGATTTTTGTATATTGATAACTGAATTTTTTAAGACGAAACAATTACTCTTGTATATTTATAGTAAAAAATTACAACCTAATTATTCCAATGTCCAGTAGAGTGCCTCATAAAATCCTGTTTTCATAAGATTTTCAAAAGAAGTGCTTCGGAAATCCCACCCTCCGAAGTGAGCATTTTCAAGATTTTCTGGACTTCCCCAAAAAAATCCTCACTTAATGTATGGAAACTCTCTACACTATTACATTAATTCTTTTAAATAACAAATGGAAATAACTGTATACAAATTTGAAAGTTTGAATACCACCAACCGGCAGTAGCTATATTGGCTATAACGTGGTTAAATTTTTTTCATTTTTCAGACTGCATACAAGGTTTTGACGGAAGGTGTCATTTTTCAAAAACAATCAAGGGTAAGAAGAGGAAAATGTTTATTTAAAGTGCATTATTTTGAATGCTTTTATGTCAACATTTTTTCACATAATTCACGCATAAAATTTAGAAAGGACACTTACAAATTACGTTACAGTGTCTCAAAGGGTGAGTTTGGCCAATTTTAGGGAGAATAGTTATGAAATAAAATTTTTAGCTTAATTCACACGATAGTTCTACATCACCTCTGTGAAGCTTTTACGATTCTTTTGAAAGTTAAAGGGTTTATTGACTTTCTAACACTCTGAATACTGTCCTATCTCCAAAAATTTTTTTTTAATCTCAAAAAAATAATTAACTTTTCTTTTACTAGCTCGCACAAAAAAAAAGGAGGGTGAGATTTTAAAATAGGAAAAAGAATTATTTTTGGATCATCTTATTTGCCGCAGGAGAGGTATTAATTTAATTATGTTTATTGAAATTAATGAAATAAAGGCTTTTGAGAACACAATTTTTTTCTTTACGTATAATAATAATAAAAATTCTTTAACATGATTTCTACTATCCGGATCAGTTGCTATACAATTTTTCATCGCCATTTAACCTTCTAACTTCTTACGGCCACCATATTTTATAACTTGCTGTTAGAACCTGCGTCCTTGTGCACATTCCAGGCATCGATTTGTCAAGATTACGTTTCAAAAGCCACTACAGGCTGAAATAGGTTGGAAAAGATTATAAATATTTCTTTGTTCAGAAAGGTAGTAATCTACACCGCAATCAATTTTTTACAGTAGGGTGATTAGAAAAAAGAATCGAAACTGAATACGCACAACAGCCTAAATTGGGCCTTCTTGGTCAACAAATTTTTTACACAAGAAGAAGTTCATCGCGTATATTTTAGAGGTCTCCAATTGGATTTTTAAAGATGGAGTTATTGTTGTTTATATTTCCTTAAGGAAACCCCATACATTCGATTTTTATTCACGAGGAGTTAAAGGGTTGTAGTAAAGAACTAGTAGATAACCAACATTTTTTCGAAAATGGGTTCATTACATAAAAGATTCTTAAAAATCGAATACATGTTGTGGTAAAAAGATTTGTTCGAATTCTCATTTGTTAATACAATAATAAAGAAGATTATAATTTAAATTTTATGAAAAATTTGAGCATAATATTTCAGCGTTGTAATAATTTTTGTTTCGCTTGAAGATATTGTTTTAAATTATTATAGTTTATTGAAAAAAAAATTTTCTTATAGTCCTTTAACCGAATAATTGTCTATCTCAGTGCAATACCGTCTTGATAAATTTTGACTTCCTCGAAACAAAATAATTTTTTTGTACGAAGCATTGTTTATTCTTAATCAGCTTTCCCATATCTCGCATGCACATTTTTATGATGATGAAAAATTTAAATTTTGATTTTTAATGGCTACCAAAAGCTGATGTGCATAACCTGTTAAATTTTAACCTCAACATTGCTGAACGATTTACTCGGAATTGGTTCAATTTTTTAGATCAAAATGTTCTTATCCTTATTCCCAAACTCAATATCTCGCAAGAAAGCTTCATTTCTTCATATAAACTCAAGATTTCATTTTTCCTCGCAATCCGCAGTCTAGCCAGTTCCAGATTTTGATTTCAAAGATTGTTTTTCCGCACTCCTAACAAATTCTAATTTTTTTTTTTTGCTTTCTAGATCTGAACGGCCGTCTTTCAATTATTCCTTTTCAAATTACCATAATTTTTCATAATTTATTGCAAATTTTCAAAGGAATTTTGAATGAAAATATTAAAATAATCATATCATCTCACATGTTTCACATTTTTGTAGAGTAGTATGCCATAAGATATATCAATTTCCAAGTAGATTAAGTTAAATATTTTGACAAATCTTTCTACTTCTCATTTTCCCGATTTCGAAAACTACAAATTTTATTATCATGCTAATCAATTAATTTCTTTAATGAATTTCAAATAAGAAACACTAGAAACACTAGAAAAAACAAAGGGTGATTCATTTATTTTTAAGGCTCATATAGCCAGCAATGCCTTTGCAGTAAAAAAATACCTGGTATTAGAAAATTTCTACTCCCCCCCTTCAAAAAAGGTTATTTTTATCATTTGTTTGATGACATAATGAATTTAGTATGTTTAAAAATTAAAAAACCGGAAAATCGAAAGCACAGTATATTTAAGAACATTCGTAAATTATTATTGGGAATTATTATCGTAAAAAAGTGTAATATATTTTTCATCATAGGGTTTAGATTCACCGAGATTATTATTTTTTCTCATAAAATGAATTAGCCTATTGTTACAGCCTAACTTTCAATTTAAAAACATAATAATTTCACGCATTGCAATATATATGTTTATTCTTTTTTATGAATAAATCAGAATAATTGTTTCAGTAAATGATAACCAAAGAGTGAATTTCGATCGTAATTAGTTAACTCATGGATGCTGTTGACGAATTTAATGAACTTTTATACCTGGTTTGTCAACAACTCGTTTTATTTCATAAGGCAGCAAACATACGATACGGTTTCCAAAATATAGGATATCACATGAAACGTGATATTATTTTGGAAACAAGAAACGTCATCGCATTCGAGTTTATTTTTCCTGCTTTGCCTCTAGTATATCCTATCGGGGAAAAAATTGGTGGATCGAAATTCGTGATCATTTCGCACTCATTGGTATCAATTTATTGGTTACATACTGCGTGTATTTGACTTCAAATTACTGTTTGTAGTTTTTTTCAATTTTCTGAAATTTTGTAAATCCCATTTTGCAAATAAGGAATTTTAATTCTGAAAATTTATTTCTAAAAGAGAAAATTCAAATTCAAAATGATTCTTCAATGATGAAGGCAACAATTCTTTTCTTAACATTTCACGAAATTTTTCGAAAATTACAAAAAGATTCTATTGTGTTACTGATGAAAAAGACAATTTTCATTTTCATTTTTTTTTTAATACATTGGATAATTATGCAAATTATGGACAAAAACTCGAAATATTTCAGTTTACAAAATGTATAGACTGTAGGTAACGATAAACAAGAATGTCGGTAATGTTAACAAAGAAATTACAAATACCAGATACAATTATGTTTTTTTAAATTAATTCAATAAAAATATTTTAAAATATTCAAATAAATTTCGAATGATTCCGTACAATTTCTGAAAGAAATTTAGAAGAATTCAAAGCAAACTTTTTCAGTTTTGCAAGATCACAAAATTTTAGAAAAAATTAAAATAAGTTCAAGAGATATATTGAAGTTTCAAAAGGATACGAGAATAATTTTATTCAAAACAAAATGTAGATATTGCAAGATGTATAGACAAAATTCAGAAGCTTTTCAAAAACTTTATAGCGTTTCAAGAGGAGAAAAAAAATTAAAAATATTCCAGAAGATTTCCAAAATTATTAATAAAGAATCCGAAATATCTGCAGTCTTCGATAAGTAGAAATTTTATCATTTTTATTAAAATAACAAATGTTTGAAGAATTAAGTGTTGAAAATTAATGTTTGAAACTAAAATGTTTAAATTTTAAAAATTTACTTGTTTGGTTGAAAATGTATCCATTATGTTAACAATTTGTCTTTTTTGGCAGAAAATTAATTTTTTCGTTAAAAATTTTGTTTGGTCGACGATTCAACTATTTCATTGAATTTTTAATGAATTCAACGATTTAACTTTTAATTTTAACTTATTTTAAAAGACTTCCATAGATTTTGACAGATTTTGAAGATTTTTTTGAAGATTGCAATGGGTTGAGAAAAATTTCACGAGATATTACAAAACTTATCAGATTCAGGTGGCTTAAAAATATTTTAAGAGATTTTTAGAGCAAAATATTTTGAGGAATATAGGTTTCAGAAATGATAATAGGATTTTATGAGTTTTCAGAAGATTTAAAGGTATTTGTAGAAATTTTGAAAGGTTTCGACGGCTTAAAAATATTGCAAAAGTAGTCAAACCGTCATTCAATACGTAGGTATAAGTATTTCAAGATAAATAAATGAAGTGTGTCACAGCATAACTGCCAAGCATTTCATGACGAAATACATTTTTTGGGAGTTTTCGAACATTGAACAAATTTTCATTGTTTACTGTTGAGCTATTTATTTGTTTTGTAACACGTTTCTAGTCATTAATCGTTTCGTCTTACGGTAATTAGGATTTAAAGAAACATTTAGAAAAAAGAAATTGTTTATTTTGAGAAATTTTTCGCCTCTCCTAAAATTGTTTCCCTTTGGAACTTACATGGTTCTGCCGTGAAACCCTTCAAGTGTTTATTTGTATCATTTTTATAGGGTTTTGTGGCCAGTAAATCATCAGTAGGGATTTTCTAAAATAATACCAGATTTTGAGTATTGAAACTTATGAGAAAAGTTCTTAAATAATTAAAAATACGTATTTTGACTGATGTATCTCTTTTCAGTGCAATAAAACTTACGTTAGTGCTTATAGGTTTAGAAAACTCAATTTGATTACAATCGCTTTTGCATTATACTAAATTGTGTTGCAAACTTTGCAAAGTTTTTAATGAGAAAAGAGATTGTAATCAAAGTCAGCCAACTTGATATTTACATGGGTTTTCTCTTAATTAGTACTGTTTGAAAGCTTGAAACGAAATTGAATACTAAAGCCAAACCGTCCTCGTCTCCTGTCCAAAGAGTCTACACATCACAGATACCGATGTTCAAGTTTGCAGAGCACAGTTCAAACTTGCACAAGGTCTTCTACTTCCAGGGTTGAGCCTTGGCAGACTAGCCGTCAGCTTTTCCTACGCGTATCTGGAATTATTCGTATCTAGAACTCTAACTTCCTCGTTTAGTTGACCTACCTACAGTGTGTACCACAATTAATTATTTAACAAGTCATTATACCTTTTAACCAACTTCAAATTAAAGTCTGATAGTTTCAAATACCCCGCAGCAAATACTAGTATGCAACGTCATATATCAATTATTCATCTGAATTTCATAATTTCAATGAATTACGACCCTGTAGAATATTGTTATTGAATTTTTGAACAACGTCTTGGTAATTATGAATAATTTTTACTGGAATTATCAAGATATCTTCTTATTTTAGAGCACGAGCAATTATTATGGAGCGTTATATGAAATTTGATTCAAAATAGTATGCAAAAATAGTAATGATTATTTACTTTTTTTAAATCAACGTTTATGAATCAATTTTGACCTACACTTGAAGAAATAATTGGGAAGTGAACACATGATTCTGTTTATTCTAACCATATTGAATTGCTCGCAAAGCTACAACTATACGGATTGACTATTTTAGGTACAAAATTATGATTACCTTCTTTGGCTAAACCAGAATATTTATCCGTAAAGTATCCTGAATTGTATGTCTGAGTTAGAAGCTTGTGTGGATGAATATTTCAAATCAGAGTTTGTAAGATTCACCTATCCTGAGATAATTGTCACAAAACAATGTAGAAAATTATGTAGAAATTAATAATTCGTTATCAATACAAGTATTTGCAGTAAAATCTTGAAGAAAAACATGTTTAAAGATAATACAAATTCAGATAAGTGGAAGGTGGAATGAATGTTTTCGACCTTCTGAGCCATTGTTGGAAGCTCATTTATTGAGCTGTTCAAAATGTTCAAAATAAAACATATATAGGTTTCGCTTGCTGTGGTTACCAAGCTTCATTAGTATGTCCCAATGGTTCTTTTTAAAGCTTTTTACAATCAACAAAACATGAACTTCATCTTCTGATCCTCTAAAGAAACATATCATAAGTGAGGTTAAACAAAGAAGTATAGGTTCGAGTAGAAATAACGCATGTGTTTTTAAAAATCGAAGAAGGTGAAGTAACCAGAAACAATAGTACAAAAACCAACAACAAAAAGTACATATCTTTCGATTGGGACTATAATTATTCATTTTTAAACAATTATGGTGAAGAACTCACATGGCGTGCACAATGCAACAAAAAAAAGAGCATGTTCACAGTCATGTTCACAACATAAACACAGAACAGTTAGCTATGCCCGTTGGATTGGGTACGCCATGTAAGCTCCTCATCATGATTATTCAAAAATATATAATTATAGGCCCAATCCACAGATATGAACTCCCCGTTGTTGGTGTTTGTACCATTGTTTGTGGTTACTTCACCTTTTTCTTTTTTCAAAAACACATGCATAAGTTTTACTCAACCCTACACTTTGTTTTAAACTCACTTAAGACTATTTTTTTAGGGGAAGGGAAGATCAAGGTTATGTTTTGTTGATTGTAAAAAGCTTCAGACAGAAACTTTGAGACATAATGATAAAGCTTGATAATCACAACAAGCAAAACGTTTATATGTTTCATTTTAAACATTTTGAATTATTGAATAAATGAGCCTATAACAAAAAACCAGAAGATCGACAAAACTCATTCCACCTTCCACTTAACTCCTACACTGCTCGACACTCTTCAATACCTTTGTATATAAATTCAGATACTTCGAATAAAGTCTTTTTAAGTTTTTTATAGAGCTCGACCAAAAAAACTATTTTTTATATCAAGGTAAGTTAAGGTTTATACATTGAAAAAAATAATTGAACGGTACACGCATAATCATGGTTATGCCTGCCATACCCTGGCATCAAAATTGTTTCACTCCGCATAAAGATGATGGGATATCTGTCCTACATATGTCAGCAGAAACTATAACAAAATCTAGGAAAAGATAAAAAAAGGCCGGACTTTTCAGAAAATATTAAAAAAAATTTTTTCCGAATTTTAAATTGGTCAACCTCGTCGATTTTAATGGCCATGTTGACTAACTTTCAAAACTCAAATGAAAAAGCCAAATCATTTGACAATTATCGTCAATTATAGGAAAAACTCAACGAAATTTAATATAATTATCATCTGTTTAACAGGAATTTAATCTCTTCGCCTGTTGAAATGGGAAGGTAATTTCTGTTATTAATTTTTAGCATGGATAGTATGGGAGTCGATCATTTGATAATTTCATCAATTATATAATTGAACACAAAGTTATATTTTTGATATATTAAATATAAAAATATGGACCAAAAAAAATATACATGATTTTTTCAATCATAACGTTCTTGGAAATTCATGATGTACCATAATTTTTTTTTTTTTTAATTATACACTATACATTATTCTGTTTTACAAGTTAAAAATTCATAAGCTATCATCGATTCAGTTCAAAATTAGAGCATTAGCAAGGTTTAATTCCAATTTTTTTCATGCATATAGAGAATTACAGAGAAGAAAAATGTCTGAAGGCCTTTATCAGCCATCATGTTCATAAAACAAAAATCTTTTTCTTAGACTCATTATCCTGAATTAACCTTAGATTCAGTTATTTCGGTTGAATCGTATAATATATATCGTTTTAGAATAAGTTAAGTTAACGAGTTTTGACTTCACTGGACATCGGCTAAATTATTCGAGAAAATTCAGAAAAATAAGAAACGAGGTATTGTTGTTCTGTTATTGATAAACTGTAGTATTCTTCAAACTGCTGCAGTTACAACGGTGATGGATTCATACCAAAAGGCTGAAAAATCAACTTGATTTAGCCCGCTTCTTTATATATAAATAATATAATAATTCTAACCATTCTGGACTTTTATTATATCTAGCTGTGGAAAACGAAATAAAGAAAGAAAAAGAAGAATGTATTTCCTTTCCAACAATTTTAATTTGTTTTAGTAGCATTGAAGAAGGATTTTCATTTCGAAAATTCTGAAACGTTTCTAATCTTGTAAAATAGTTGAAACTTAAACTGATCAACTGTTCGGCCATTAGTCATATTCTGTTTTGAATAGTATATATTTACTCTATAAAATTATATCAATAATATGACTACTATCGGAAAACGACAAAGTTTTCGAAACGTTGGCAGAAATAAAGGATTTATAACATCAAAATCTACTTTTGGTCTGAAGTATGTCAGTTTCTTTTACTATCTACATGTATTATTTATATAGAATTCTATTACTCAGATAAACAACATCGCTTTAACACCATTACTAATCTTACTATCATTATAATTTGATTTACGCACGATCTATTATTACCGAATTTTTCGTTATACTAGACCTGACTCAGCTGGAAATACCTGGTCTTATGGAAAATTCCGTAATACTGAAAAGATTGTTTAATTTAAATATAAACATAGTCAGGATTTTAATATCTCTATGTAAGTTTATTTGAACTCAGATTTACATATCGTCATAAATTTTATCAAAAATCTTAATACTGTAGAGCCGGCCGAATGCACATAAAAATATAGTGAGAGTCGGCACCATGTGGAAGAAACAATGCTTGTGCTGGCATCCTATAAATTGCGTCTTTGTGACTATATTCAAACATCACTGGTGTAAAATCGGCTAGAGGACGTAATAGCGCACAATCTATATTCGTAAATTTTCTCCAGATTGTTCAGAGCATCGTCATTATTATCCTCTTGGCATAGATTTTCATGACTTCTACCTAAGTGATCTTCCAACGTCGGAAATTTAGGTAAAATTGTCACTGAATTTGAAAATCTTCAAAAGAAATTCTTTCAATCTATTATATTCGAGTTCATCTGCACTTCGTCAATAAGTTATTAAAGTGCAGCCGGATATTACATCATACTTTATCAAACAGCTTAATGAATTGCCAATCAACCAGGAATTCAATTACAGGATCTGCCACTATCAAGACAAATTAATTGGAAAGAAATAAAGAGTGGGGAATTTAAGAAGTTTTACATATAGGTTGCTCGAAACACAAATTGGAATATTTTTTTGTTCAATTTTTATGCTCTAACCCCCTAAGATTTGTTTAAATGAAAAACGTATTTTTCAAATTGATAATTAGAGTAGGTGCAAACCCCACGGAGTTTAACAGGCATTTCCCATAAGAAATGAATACTATTTTGTGAATTTCTCACAAAATCGTCAATATTGAGCATATCGAGTTATCCCTTCAAGATTTTCCTTCACAATTAGCCATAGAATACAAATCAGGGATCCGTCCAAAACTATCGTTTCGTTACGTTACGTTATTCAAAAAGTACCGAATCTTTTGTTTACTTTTCGTTACGTTTTGACAGAGTGGAATAAAATTAAAAACAAAATTGTTATAACTGATATTTTACCTGTCTGCCTTTTGATATTTACATCAGGTGCACAAGGATTCGAATGAACTATTTTTTTCAAAATACGCGTGATTAAAAAATGTCGTTACAATTTCGGTATTTTGAATAACGTAACCTAAACCGAGTGAGTATAGTTACGTTTTGGCAGTATGGAAACAGAACGAAAATCACGAAAGTATTTTGTTTCGTTTCCGTCGGATCCCTCATACAAATCAAAAAATTCTCAACGAATTTCGTCCCCATATGCCTGTTTTATACGGGTTTCTTTTATGGAAATTTGTTTATGAGAAATAAAATATTAGTTTTTTCTAATAAGCAGATGTTCAAATGAATTTTTGGAACGATTTATCATTGGTTATAGCAATTTTCTCTCAGAATAGAAGTAGGAAGTCGCAGTTTTTTCTGATTGTTTCAAACTTTTTTCAACTCTTCACTCACAGTGAAGTGATTATAAATTAAAGTTAGTAACCATAATTGTTTCAATGATTTATTATCATCATTGATAACAATATTCTCTTAGGATAATGCTGTAAATTTGCGATACATGATCAAATCCTACAAACGTAATTGTTTGAGTAACTTATTATTGTTCATTATTATCATCTTTTAAAGTTATGCTAGAATATATCAATTTTTCGCTGAAATATACAACTTTTTGTCAATCTGTCACTCAAGGCGAGGCAATAATTAATCAAAGTTAACAAAAACATTATTTAAAACTGTATATTGCTATTCATTGTTATTTATTATAATATTCTCTCAAAATGATGCTAGAAAGGTTTGGCTTTTCATGAAGTTTCCAGGGTTTCTTCAGTGAGGAAATAATTAATGCAAGCTGATAAAGAATTTGTTCAAACTTTTTATCCTTGTTTATATGTATCTAGTCTTTGAATAATTCCAGGAAGTTTCGGTTTCTTCTGAATTTTTTCATTTTCGTTCGGCTTTTTATTTATGGAAAAATGAGAAGTGGACATCAGACAGAATCTTTTTCGTAATCGACCACTTTCTTTTGTAGATTTTTTTTCTGAAATGAAAGTTAAAACATGATTAATTTACCTCTTATATCTTTCTGAACTTTATAGCAATTATAATAAATTTAAAGAAGTTTTTTTGGTTTTTAATCATGTGCAAGACTACGAATCTACGAAAATTCGTAGTTTGGCACACGATTGAAACCCGAAAAACATTCTTCAAATTTATTATAATAAATAATTGTGAAAATAATTAAATCTATTATATGAAAGCAATTATTCATTTCATTGAGATCCTTTTAATTAATTATATACTTATATTATCGTCAATGATAACCTAATTTTTCAGGGACGAGTGAGGTAGGGGGTGTTAGTAAAACTATATATGTATATGTACTTTGATGATATATAGCCCTTCCCATTGAAGTAATATTTTTTAAACAAAAGCAAAAGAGTAAGAATAATTTTACAGAAAAAATGTAACAATATTTGAAAAATTATTCTCTATATGTGTATTTATTAATTGTTTATAAATAGAAACCAAAGAAATATTGAAAGTGAAAAAAACGCAAATTTGCAGCATTACTTCAAGTGAAGATAGTTATAAACAATAATGAATTGTTTAGACAAATACATTGTGAACTTGCAATCATTATTACTTCTGTATATCTGAAAAGTTGGGAAAAAGTTGGAAATTTCATAATAAACTGCAAGTTTCTAGCATTGCACCAAGAGAAGATAATTATAAACAATAAAAATTTGATCAAACAGATAATTTATCAACTTGCATCAATCATTATCACACTCTAACTAAAAAGTTAAGGTTTCAGGAAAAAATGCAATTTTCTAGCATCACTCTAAGAGAAGATAGATATGAATAATAAAAAATGTTTAAAAAATTAATTTTGCTTATGAGGATGAAATTCAGAAACTAGTTTATGATTCATATTCTGGGGCAAATAATTTGCGAAAACTTATTTTTTTTATGGGATATGTATCAAGGGTATCACAGCGAAACGGCTCAAATCACATTTTGTCGAAAATAAGATCATATATAATTATTATTGTATTTGGACCGTATTTACGTGTTTTCCTTATATCCTATGAATCTTTTGTCGACTGGTGTACGCTGTTGTGCAATTGTCTAGCCACGTACGCGCCGTATTTTAAAATGACGGAATGCACCGAACAAAGAGTGTATATTAAATGTTACCAAATGTTAGCTATTCATGTTCGGAAACCATCGTTATGATTCGAAAAGTGTATAATGATGATTTTAAGAGTGCTAATCAAATCAAGGAGTGGTTCACGCCCTTTCAAAGTGGTACGACGTCAGTTTGAAGTAACCCTTGCTCTGATAGGCAAGCAAGGGCGAAAATAACTCAAAATCTGAAACAAGTACGAGCAAAGACTATTCTTTAGAAAATTTTGAGCCAGAATTCAGTGACGAGCCGCATGACTACAGCATTTGTTCTATGCAGCTGCCGATTCATCGCAGCTCATTCAGCAATTCCTGGCGAAACGCTGCGCTTGTTCACGAAACTTTGGAAGCCCAAATACAGTCCTGACCTGGCTGTCTGTGATTTATGGCTGTTTCCTAAATTGATGTAACCTCTAAAGGGAAAACGGTTCCAAAACTTAAAGAAATTTAAGGAGTGCTTCTAAAAGTGGGAAGATCGTTGGAAGAAGGGATACGTTCCGGACAGACCTCGTGCATTTGGTTATCATTTACGTATACTAGGGATAAATATTTTTATAAATGTTGAATTTGTAAATTTATGTAGCATATTGATTGCTGCTGGAGTGCTGTAAAATCTATTTTTGAAAGTCTTAATTACACCGTGATAATGCTTTATTTATCACATGAGCTAGGCGTCGTTAATATCTATTTATGACCCAGTGTAGGACTGCTAACGATCTTAGAGGTGAAGGGAAGGCAGAATTGCTCACGGCGTAACTCATCACTTATTCAAGCTAATCTACGAGCCACTTGGATTCTCGTGAGCCCTGCCTTCCCACTGGTCCTACCGGATCAAGCAAAACGTCGCAACCTCCATATTCTCGTTTCTGAAATGCCTTAGTTTTTAAAAGAATTCCAAGCATTACAAATTGCTATTATAGAAAAAAAACTATAAAAGTCTAGTTCTGAATTGTGTTGTTCTCGCACACTCTTAAGGTTACAAAAATACTAAGAAAGGACTTCCTGCACTTTGTTGGGGAAATCAGCACTTTATAACATTACGAAAAAATAACCAATGAAGGAAACAAATCATCTGCTAAAGTCATAATAGACTATAATGAGAAGTTGTGGTGTGTCTCAATTTTGAGAATAAAATACATTTCATGAAAGCATGGACAAGCTGCAAAGTGCCACAAAGCTAATTACTTTCAGAATGATAGAACATCATAGAGAAAAGTTTTTCCGAATTTCCTGCCTGCAAAGTCCATGAAAAGTATGCTATCCTTTGAAAAAAATCTGAAAATGTTTATGACCTTTCTAAAAATTGTCATATTTGGTCTTCGAGCCCGCTGAATTCAAACCTGATATCAGAATTTAAAAATTCTAAATGGCTGACGCGAAATCTAAAACCTGCTCGAAATGGTAGGTAAATAATGTTATAAGATAATTGATTATCCTCTGGAGTAAACTATAGACTCCCTGAGCTTTTGGCGAAACATCTTAGTTAGTGCTGGCCTTAGCCTCGCTCCGTTAGATAATGCAAGTACCACTATTTAAGTTCAAGTGGCGAACTTGGAGTCTTCGACGGGGTCGGAATTCCCGAAATTGGGAGCGTTACTGCAGGAACAAAGAGGTGCTCTCGAACTTACAATAGCCGTGGTTGGAGCTATTCAGTATTTCCGTATACCAACTCATTTGTATAACGATCAGCATTTACTCGCAAAGACCTTCAATTGTAGTGAAATTATGAATATATTTAATTTCAGTAAAACTTCAATTTTCTCCATGGACCATTTTTTACAACACTTGGAAAAAAGTGCACGCGCCATTATTATATATTTTTTTACGCAATTTTATAATCATGATATGGAATATATAAAAATACAAAATTGTTGTATTCCGTAGTATCTACTATCTAAAATATAATAAAAACAAGGAATATGTTTGAAATAATGGATGAAAATTTGAATCTTAATATCAAAATTAGTCGATAATATTATTGTACAAATGGTTGCAATTTCTGATGACATGCACTAGCATAACCTAAAATTATTCGAAACTGTAAGTTATATCTTTGCAACCCAATGACTTTTGATTAAAATAACCAATATCCAGTAAGAAACGCTAACCTATCTCCCATTTCTGGGATAAAACGCCAACAAAACTAAAAATTGTGGATTCAATGATTGAATGATAATTTTTTTAATCTGATAATTTAATGATGAGCACTTTGCTTTCAACTTATTATATTATGATTATATAAATGACCATAACTGCCGTACTCTACGATACAATGTTTTAATATTCTGGGTCAATCGATTTGTCTTGATTAAACAAATCTTTTTTATCCTTGGATCTTTTAAATTATCTGAATGGTTACATTTTTACCATAAAGATTGATTTTTCAAATAATACAAATAATCAGAACTTCCTTGCTCTTTGAAATATATTAATGTACAAAGTTTTACTATAAAAGATGTTTAAATTATTATAATGTGCTAAAAAATGTTATAAATATCTTCAAAAATCCTTCTGTCAGTATTGATTTCTTTGACATGAAAATAAGCCTTCCTAATTTTATAAGTTCATCTGAAAACGTCTTTAAGTTATCGTGCTCACAAAGAACTGTGATGTCTATACACGCATACATCCGGTCAATTGTTTCGATCATTTTATAACATTTTTAATGGAAGAACGGTTATATACCTACCAAAAATTTTATTCTTCTCTAAAATCTGATGATATTTTACTAAAAATACAAATTTCTCACGGAAAACACTGGCGCAATGCAAAATATTTTGAAGATTTTATATTGTTTTAGAACTTTAATGATTTTTGTTTGCAAATAACAATTTGCGATGTAAAACAACAACGTCAGCTGACATTAATTGACAGAATATGAATCAACTAGCAGAATCACTATAAAAAATCACTAGCACTATCCGAAATTTTTCAAGCTTGTAGTTTCATTATTTCAAAAGAAATTCAATGAATTTAAGTCTACTGATTTTTGCTTCAAATACCAATTTCAGGTGAAAGAGCCAACCTAATCTGAAAGTTTTTTGAAAAATTGTGGATACTCGTGCAAATATAATGGATTTTTATTAAGAATACCGATAATTTTCGATGAACAACACCAGCGGAACGTAACAGAAAACTGTTCAGAATTCTAAATCTGTTCTAAAGTTGCGAATTATCTTTAAACTATGATTTTTGCTTTAAAACATTAATTTTTGATGTGAAATGCTAGAAAAACTTGACATGAATGTCGATTTTTCCACTGCACTGTTTCTGTAGTATTACAAATCCTAAGAAACTTAAGTAAATTCCATGTTTTGTCAGTTTCGCATAAATTGAATTATGTATTCTTTTTATATGGCCTGATTTTCCTTCCGATAAAACTACGGAAATGAACTCTTTACAAACCTAGTCGGAGTCACGCAAATCCAAGATTTTACGACAGAATCTGTGTCATAGGTCCAAGTCCTGTATTTTATTCTGTTCGTCGAATGTTATACTCATAAATGTTCATCAGTTTTCGATAAATGAGTTGGAATATTTAATAAGTGAAAATGTATATTCCCACTGAGCGGAATTTATTTATTAAAGTATTTTGAATTAAAGACTTCTCGGTAATTTGAGATTAGGAAAGCAAATTGTCCTTCGCGAATTTTCAACGCGAATATATTCAGGTTATGAACCGTAATGTCTTTTTCGGACATTTTTCGCCCTCAGCCCTCCGCCTAGTGATAAATAATTTTTTTGTTCATCCCCCTCCCTGTTACGTAGCATTTTTTACAAAAGTTATTCAATTAGATAAGATATAATTTAATAATTGTACTTTGATTGATGATATTTCAATTATTTTCTAAGATTATCGTTTCAAGTTTTGCCAAAATTATCTTCGGACTTTCTTCTTTCAGTCTTACCCACCTTTAACCAGCAAATGTTTTCATGAAGAAATATTTTTTATCCTATTTGGAACTGTCAGCAATGAGAGATTTTCCGTCATTATGAGAGCTTAAGAAACGAAAAGTTACTGTAAATTCTTCAAAAAGTATTCCAAAAAAATTTTTTTTAATTTTATTCAGTTTAAAAAATTACGAAAAAATATTTTATTTTAGAAATTTCCTGAAACAAGAAAAGGCAATAATCGCGCGCGGAGCGCTCTCCAGATTCATATAAAATATATTTGTTGATAGCGTTACATAGAGAACCTCTAAAGACCCTTCGTTGTTTTGATTTATTAAGATAAATATGTTCTAGCAGGTGATAACGAGTCCTAATTGAAACGATTATACGAATAATTAAAATTTGTCAATACGCAAACTAACTCACACATACAATAAACGGTATGCCTTCACCCAAACACAAAAACAGATAAATATGAAAATCCTTTCAGAATGAAAGTATTGTGACAATGTGTGCAATTATGTGTTACTTATCAATCGGCTGGTGAAGCGGTTTGAAGATTGTGTTCCCGCCTGGGTTAGCGTCAGTGGAGGCGCGACGTTTTCGCTGATGTTGCTGATTTTGGAATTAGCCCTCCGATTCAAAATTGAATATCGGGATTCAGAGAAGAATATGCGCTTACATAGTCATCTATGTAGTCAGTTTAAATGATTGGAGTCGATCCTCGCCAAGTCACTTCACCAGATGCATTTCTTAGCCGGATAAGTTTATGAAAAATTAACCCACTTACAATTCAAAAAAGCACAACTCTGAAACAAGTTATTACAAAAAACGCATTGAACCCCTCTTCACTGAAATAAAAAAGCACACATGTGGTAAATTTAACATTATAAAATAATACCTGACAGACGCAAAAGTCACAGCTCGATCAAACGCGGTGCTGGTCAATACTCGTTGGTATTCGGAAATAAAGTAATTGAATAATTGAATCGCTGTATCTTTTCGCAAGCGAGGAACGCTATAGGCTCCGCTCATTATTAATATAGGTCATCACGCGATGATTTATTACCGAATACCTACATTACATTTTGACCGCTCTTTTCACAAGTTTATATCGGGATATAATTTACGCCAATCATTCGTAGACATGAGGTACAACCCTCACATTTCCTGACGGGAATACATTTTATTTCTAACGCACTTTGCATGATTTTAGCGGGACATCATTACGCCAATCGTTTGCATACATAACAGGTAACACTCGCATTTCCTGGCGGGAATAAATTTCATTTCTCCCGCACTTTTCATTATTTTAGCGGGAAATAGTTCATACATATAAAAACGTCTCACTTTCTACCTACCGAAAGCAACGCATTATTTTTCCTGCCCCCCCCCCTCCTCAATCAGGTATTACATATTTTTTTGGAGGGCCCCTTGAATAAATTTCTTGTATAAGAACTCATTATTCATATTTGCAAGCCGAATGCAAAACCATATAAGAAATAATTCTACTTCATTTCCGCAAATCCAACATTGCATTAAGCATGTTTCGCTACTCGGATTCGAAATCCTTTCCCGTAAATCTGATTGGATTCGCGCCTGGTCCCTGAAATACACTATGTAATGTGAAACGGAGGTAAACCATGATTTACAAGAAGCATGTGTGGAGCAGAAGCGAATCTAGAGAATATTGTGAAGGGGAGAGAAAGAACAAGAATAATGGAGAGTCTATAACGAAGAGAAAGGAAAGGAACAATGTCTAGAAATGTAGGGGTTGAGGTGAAGGGAAAGACGAAGTACGATGTCGCATGGCGGTTTCATTACAGTGATGTATCATTACGTCAGGTTGGTACGTCTCAACCACCAAGCTAGGTATTTCGAGCCTGCGACTTCTACTGGAGCGGTAGATGTTATTTTATATTTATACGTTGAGAGCCTTAGTAATTCCTGGGATTTTGGTGGCGCCGCTTATGAGCGGTTGCACCACTAAGTTCACTCACTCCCTCTTTCCCTTTACTTTGCAAACGTCAATTCATAAAATTTGAAAACAGAAGTTACGAGAGTCTCCTGCAAACAGCTGGTCGCCCGAATTTTATACTTAATTTTTGTTAATCACTGAAGTGACATTCAATTACGAGGAGTAACTGGAAAATATGTGACCTTGTATTCTATGTACCTAGCTGTGCCTTTGTCAAAACCATATATTTACTATTTACACGGAAAAAATAAGTCTTGGAACATTTCCTAGATTGGTGCTGGACTTTTGGGCAGGCCACCATTTTTTATAAAGTCTCGTATACTTTCTGTAAAGTGGGCATGAATTTTTATGGAAGAATAAAGAAGAATCCTGGAAGTTTTCAAACACAGTCAAGGAACAATAGTCTTGGAATACTTGTCAGCCAGTTTATAAAGAAAATGTATACAATCATGAAATGACTATTAAAAAACTCTTCATATTTTCAAAGACTTGAATTGAATAAGTGCGTGATTCAGAAACAAAGAACTTGAATACAAATCAGGGAAACACTTCATGACTATCTGCGAGAATTTGTAGAGGCGCGCTCAGAAGGCGCTCATTGACAAATTCATATTGGTATGAGTGAATGAATGAAGATTCAGTACTGCTAAACCTCGGACCTTTTTCCACTGCGCATGCATCAAGTCGGCAAATGAATCGGTTACCATTGGCTTACTCATTGGAAATGATTAAATGAGCAAACGAATTGTTTACAACAAAAAGTATTCGTGAAACGCATAAAGATATTAACAATGATTTAGAATGAGTATTCATGTTAAAAAAAATGTATGCCTTTCTTTGAATTAAAAATCGATCGTTTATTTTTACAACTGGTTGCATAAAGGATTTGAATCTCCAAGATTTGGATGAAGTGAACAATTTTATTAACTTGCTACCTTATTCTGCTAGATATCAAATTCCTTTATCAAAGTTGCACGATTGTTTATTGAACGAACAATTACAGGCTTCAAGATTTTCACCGGTATTGAATATTCCTACGTCTTTCATAATCTTCGCGATATTACTTACAATACACTTATTTCTATTTGAAACAAATGAGAAGATGGCTATCAATACTTTGCATAAAACTGGACGTGAGCAGATTTCATTTTCAATTTCGTATTTCTATATATAAGATATTTATCAAAATATTAAAAAGAAATATAAGAATGTGTCTCATAATAATCTAATTCGCAGCCCTCACTTAAATTCTTTTTACGCGGCCATGCAGTTTTCAGCTGTTGCACAACGCCAAGATTTGTCGCCGTGTTTTCAGCGCGAATGATTAGCCGAGAGGCTTGAGCAGTTAAGAATGAGTTGCGTTAGTCTCATGTCTAGAGTATAGGACTATACGTAGTTTTAATTCCCCCAGCGTGCGTTCGATTTTTTAGAGCGTAGAAAGCGTGCGATAATTATATAAGTAGTAACTGTGTGTGTTACATCATGTTCAAATAAACATATAAGTCAAAAATAATAATATTATGAATTTGAAAAAGAATTTTTCATTCTTTATTAGCCTAAATGGCTAGCTTGACAGTCTATGAACCCTTCCTTGACTGTCTTCGAGAATTTAATACTGAAGTGTTAAACGAATTAAAAATGTGTCTGTGATATTTTAATGATGGAGTCTAGGAGTGCTTCACTGACTATGCTGGACGCAATCTGAGAAAGCCTATATTTCTTCAAGCACTATTTGCATGATTTTCCAATACGATATTTAAAAATTTCTCAAATGCTTTTAAACCTATCCTAAAGTCGCAGACTCGGTCAATTAAGATTTCCAGGAATTTTTTTTTCGTATAGGGGAAGATCTTCATAAGGCTTTCTACTAAGTGGCATAAAGCTGCCAATCATAGTCGATTAGTTTACGTAGTTGCGTAAACGTCATCCTACGTACGCGTCAAATTTAAGATTAGGGAACGTACCAGAAGAAAATTGTGCAGTAAATTTTGTCAAAAACTTGGCCAGTCATTTTCGAAAATCATCGTTATGATTCGGAAAGTGTATGGTGATGAGACCATGAGAGCAATTAAAGATTGGTTCAGACGATTTTAGAATGGGCGTACTTCAGTGGAAAGTAATCCTCGCTCTAACAGTCCTGCTACAGATAGAACACTTTAAAATGTGAAACGAGTGCAAGAGCTAATTATTGGAAATCTTGGTTCAACTGTAGGAGAGATAGAGGAAGACATCGGAATACCAGAAACTATTGTTTCGAAAATTTTCAGCAAGATTTCGCGATACAAAATTTGTTTCATGGCTGCTGACGAAGGACATAAGAATTCTTGAGTGGAAGTTCATGGCTATGAAACAATAATGTGATGCAGTAAGAAGGAAACGCAGCTTATTCAGCAATTTCTGGCGAAACATGGCCAGACAACTCCGGCAGACACCGTACAGTCCTGGTCTGGTTCCCTTCGATTTCTGTCTCTTTTTTAAATTGAAGTCTTTTCTTTAAACAAACGATTTTTGAACGTAGAGGAAATAAAACAGAATGCGAAGAAGAAGTTGTTAGCTATTCCGAAACTTACCTTTAGGGACTGCTTCCAAAAGTGACAGGATCGCTGGAAAAATGTTGTGGCTTCTAAAGAAGAGTACTTTGAAGGGAATATCAACGCCATTGACCAGAATTAATGAATACTCCTGGCACATCATAAGACGTACGTTTTAGACAGACCTCGTATTAGTAGTATGATATTCAGTCTAAGATTTCAAGAGTTAAAGAAATATTTTGTTGTCTATACTTCCAAAAAGGTATAACAGTTGGCCTAGAGGTTCCTTTTATGGAGTGTTATGGAGTCTTTTGGGATATGTTTGCATGTGATGTGTCAAAGCAAAGCGGATTGTGTGTCAAGTTCTTGTGAAGTTCTTGCAAAGTTTTGTATAGTTCTGGTAAATTTTTTCGAAGTTTGTCTGGACATCTTGTGGAGTTACTGTAGAGTCATAGTAAGTTATTTTGAATTTGTGTGGAGTTTCTTGGGAGTTATCGCACGGAGTTACTTTGTAAAGTTATTGTGTAGAGTTATTGTGGATTGCGTGTGAAATGATTTTAGAGTCGTAGTACGTTCTTGTGGAGTTGTATGAAATTTCTGTCGACATATTGTGCAGTTTTGTCAAGCTGTGTGAAGTAATCGTGGAATTGTTAGGAGTTTGTGTGGAGTCATTTTGAAAAACAGAATGAGAAAACAAAATTATAGAGTTCTCGTAAGTTATTGTGTCGTTCTGTGGAGTTTGTGTGGAGTGATTGTGAAGTTACCTGGAGTTTGTGTGGAGTCATCTAAAATCGTGTAGAGTTTCCAGATTTTGTGTGCTTGCGATGTTTATTTCCTATACGGTTATAGTGAAGTTGCATACGATTATGTGGTGTTCTTTTAGCTTACTTTATTAAAAGTTAAAAGCCAATTAGGATGATAATAGTTCTCAGTATTCTCTAATGAAACAGAATATTTAAAATAATCCAACCAAAAATGAGATAATTAGTCTAAACCACACTGATTCCGAGCCAAATGAAAAAGCGGACTTCACAATGAGAGGGTAAAAAGTACGAAAACAGTGGAAAGCGAAAATACATAACTTGTTGACACGAGATTCCCGTGGGACTGGAATACGATTATGCAGTCAGATGAAATTGTGGCATATGCATGAGGCAGCCCGTTTGGAACGCTTTCTCCTTCGAATTGATCACTATATTCTTCTCTGTTTGCCCCTTTGCTGCTTCTCTCTCAGAGCTCTAGTCCTCTTTATCTCCTCTATTGTCTTTAACCCTATCCCTACTGGGAAAACCGTAACAGCGACGAAGTCTCTACGAGACACAAAGGTGTAGTTATCAAACACGACTGCGAATCACGGCGACCCTTTCGCTGTCAAGGAGCCCAGTAAGTCAACCGTGAGGCGCAGATTCTCCGACTAGGCGCGGATTTGTAGCACTTTCGGCAAAGGAGGGACTCGTTTACGACTTCCAGAGGGAATGTAACTCGTAATTTCTACTTTTTCAATCCAACCCTGTTTTTTTTTTTAACAAGATGAGGGATGAAGTTTGCTCTGAAGATGACCTCGATAAAGAACGGAAACTTTTCTTCGCGATCAATATGTCGCTTAAGGTGCATAGTGGAATAGGAGACTTGATTCAGTTGCCAAAAGTAATTTTCAACTTTGAAAATTTCACAAGAAAAAAACAAACAAACAATTTTTCTTTTGTTAAACAGCTCAACTTAAGTCCTCACGGACTAAAAAATGCTGCGTCTTGATTTTACTCAAAAATTTTTTTTTTTAATCAAACAAATCATTTGTAATTTATAGACATACAGAAGTAAACGAAAATCGTTAATGGGATGAATAAAATTCAATAAAGTTTAAAATTATTAATGCTAACGAATGGATAGTACTTTTGTGAATTGGCTTCTGTCATTTTCTCTTCCCCAAAGTTATTGAAAAATTTGAGAGATCAGTGCGTTCCGTAATATATCTACTACAAAATAGCGTTGCCTTTTTTTTTTATTGTTCAAGTAAATATCGCTGAAAATCGCAAGTAACAGTGTCAGCATGAACAGATTTAGAATCTATTTTAATTGAAAATAACTCTCTCAAAAATCAGTCGAAGTTGATTCTATAATTTCTGTTTTAATTTAATAATATATAAGCAAATACAACAGGAAAATTGACCATTTTTACAATATGATTTTTTATTACTGAACAAATGGTATATATAATGAATTACAGAAAAATCAGAATTATTGAGGACATACATAAAGAATATAAACATTTGATTCATGATTTCACTTTGTTGTAAGACACAATTTATTCAAGCCAAAAATCTAGTGTATTAGTTTGTTATACATAGACAAAAATTATTTCCTACTATGATCATTGTGCTTTATTATTAGAATGGTATTCAGTAACGATCAGTGTAGAAGATGATTTCTCGTAGATAAGAATCTTTTTTCCAATTGTTACAAAAAATTCTTTCTTATGAAGGATTAGCTTCTAACGATATGCTTCCATCCCAATATTAACTTCTTTGTTATGTCTATTCTTGTGGTCATGCCTCTCAAGAGATTGAAAAATTGTTTATAATTTTATAAATTGTGTATTATTTTTAATGAGCCAATTGCTTAAGCCAAATTGTTCGATATTAAGGCGAGTCACAAAGGCCCGGAAAATCCCATAATATTAACATTGGAAAATTTTGGTTTTTGGAAAAATAAGATTCACGTACTGGTTTTCTTCTTCATCCGGGTTAGTAATAAAAGATTTCATCATAGGAAAAGTTAATACAATGTGTGGAATGATTTTTTCCGCTAATTGAAGAATTTGGGAAATGTTGGTTTTCGGAAAAAATAAGATTCGCGTTTTGCGTTGGTTTTTTAGCCCGAGTATGCAATAAAAAATGCCATCATAGGAGAAGATAATGAATTTTGTTGAATAATTTGCAAAAACCTACTCTTTCTGCCTTATTCCAGTCAATAGTTACATTTCAACAATGAAAAATTATTCAAAGAATTAAAAATAAATTTAATTAATTGTGTGAACTTTCGATTTAAACTAATTAGTTCATCTAGCGATAAAAATACAAGAAATAAGAGAATTATGTGAAGCTTGTTGACAAATTGGCACAAAACTACATATTTCTGCCATATTCCAGACAAAAGTTACATTCAAACAAAAAAAAACTTGCTTGAACAATTAACAAAAAATTGACTCGACCGTTCTAGTAGCTTATATCGTTGCGAGGATACCAATAATTTGCGATGAAATGCAAAGAAATATTGTTTAAACAAATAATAATTCATAAAAAATACATAAAACTTCTCAAATCGATCATCCAGAATAATCTGCGATCAAAAAATACACATTAGTAATATGTTCGACCTACACACTGAAAAATATTTGATTCTCATTCCTCGGAAGTGATTTTAAGCTGTCCATGTAACTGCACACGTTTTATTGAAATGCAGGCTTTCCAGTATCATATTCTTTAAAATGTGGAGTTTCCTAATGTATTATCAATGGGAAAAGTGAGGTGGTGAGCGGGACCCTTAAACTTTGTCTGATCAACAACAAGAAAATACATTCAATTTACTTTTTTTTGGGAACCTCACAAAGAGCCGTTATCCCAAACAAAATCCGAACTCCTTTTTCTGGGTTTACACTTTAACGTAAAGCTAATTAAGTTATTAATTCAGAAATCACTGAGACGATTGTGTAGTTTTTCCTTTAGAACAAGTGAAGGAACATGAAAGAAGTGAATATTAAAGTTACTGATAATTAAGAAAACTAGATTAATTAGCAGCATTTACTGAGACCTTATCGAATTAATCAAATCTTTTCAACTTGGGCTTAATGGCGGAAACTTGATCACCTTTCCGCTTTTCAAAATGAAGAAGTTGTGATATATTTCACATCGTGAGAAAATATTATTGAAACTTTTTTTTACATTGAATAATTAGTAAGACGTCATTACGCGAATTGGTATCGAAGCTACAGAGAAATATCCAGGACAAGCATTTTATTATCGAAAAGGCTGCATACAACCTAAAGTGGAAGTACCTTTTGGAATATTCTCCTTAGTTGCACTGAAAAGACAATGAATTCCATCAAATGAATATTATATCATTACAGAACATTAGGGTTTTTTCTTTCCTTTCCTTTCACATCAAATAATTTGAAGATTATTTGACAGATGCAAGGATTTGCACTAAGGTGGATATCATGTATCCCCGAGTAGGACTGGAAGACTTCTGAATAATATATTATCCCTGCCTTGAATCTATATCTGTAAACTGCTAAGATTCAGTTAACCTGGTTCTCGAAGATACGGCAAATAAAAATAAAATCGCTAAGGACGATTCTCCCTCTTTATACCTTCCCTCGACTTTTATCGACGCTTTGAGGATTTGGAAAAATCTGTTATTTGATAGGATTCCAATTGAGAGCATTCATACTTTGTCGTTTTCATAGAAGTGGACGAAGGGAAATCTTGAGACGGAAGGATGCACCAAAAAAACGAAGGGTGAGAAGTGATTCAGGTACAAATTCTGAGGGTAATCTCAGCATGCAAAAACTGCAGATCGATAAGGGGCTGTTCTAAAAATAGACATAGTGCCAAGAGGATGGGGGTACCAAGTTTTGTGAGAATTTCTGACGTAGGGAGGACAATTTTATTGAATGATTAAGAAAATAAAAATTAGTGATTTTATTTTATAAGTAAAGCAGGTAAATACAGACTTCAAATTTTTCTCTCATTCTTTTTTTCTACTTTTTATAAAAATTTCCTCATTTTCCCCTGTTTTGAAGAAATTTAAATTTTTTCCCTTCTTCTCGTTTTTCAAGAACAAGTCCACGATTATATTTTTGGTTACCAAGTCCACTATATGAATGAAAATTTGACTATTTTCTATAATAATTTTTTTAGTCAAGCATGTAAACATTTTTTTTGAAAATTCGTTCTTTTCGATGAAAAATTCTTTTTCTAACTGAAAATGTAATTATTCCATTTTTTCTCTTGGAAACTCATTTTTTCAGCTGGAAATCAATTCATTTTGTTGAAAACTTCTCAAAATTTTGGATAAAAATTTTGTTAATGAAACAAGAATCATTTTTGGTCAAAATATACACTCTTTTGTTGAAAATTCTTTCTTTGGGTTGAAAGTAAATCTTCTGGATTGAAAATTCAACTACTTGCTTGAAAGTTGGACTACTTTGTTAAATGTTTATTTTATCAGTTGAAGATCCATCTCTTTGGTTGAATATTTAACAATTTCGTTAGAGAACAATTTTTTTTGTAATCAATTTCTTAAACTGCAAATTGAACTATTCCATTTTTGGTTGGAAGCTCATCCTTTTCAGTTTGAGGTTTGAATATTTAGTTAAAAATTAACATTTTTGTTGAAAACTCATATTTTCTTATTGAATATTCAACTGTTTTATAGAAAATTCGTATAATTGGGTAAGAAATTCAATTCAATTTATATTCTTGGGTAAAAATTCAACTGCTTCATAGCCAGTTCGCCTTCTTGGCCTGGAAAATCAACGATTTGATTTACATTTTTATTCTCTCTCGTATGAAGATTCATCTCTTTTGGTATAAATTTGATCTTTTTTGGCTAAAAGTGCAACTGCTTGGTTAAAAATCAATTTTTTGATATGGTAGAATCTTATCACTTCTCTTGGACCCAAAAAGTTGCGTTGTTCAACACTTTAGTCTTAAAGTATGTTCGACCTATTATTCTTTATTTTATTGATAATCGAAATTCACATCAATTTAACACGGGTTTCACAGTCATCTTTGTTGGTTGAAAATTCAACTGTTTCGTTGGAAATTTTCATTTCGTTGAAAATTAAGTATTTCAACTGAAAATTTAACTTCATTTTTTTTCTTTGTCTATTGATCGCATTTTCAAATTCCACAGCTTCGTTGAAAGTTGAACTAAATTCTTAAAGAATCATTTTATTAATTGAAGATTCATTTCTTTGGTTAAAAGTTAAAACTAGTTTTTACATTCGTCTTTGGGGAGGGGGGGGGGGGTATTTTCTTCTGGTAGAAAATTGAACAATTTGTTTTAAATTTATGTTTTAGGTTGAGAATGAACTATTCTCTTGAAATTTTGTCTTTCTTGGTAAAATTAGACAGTTTTTGATTTAGAAATATTTTTTGGTGAAAACATAAACTATTACATTTTTCGTTAAGGATTCACCTTTTCTGGTCGAATTGGATTATTATTGAGTGAAAATTAAAAATTTCAACTATTATATATTCAATCAACTATTATATATTTTAGTTGAGAATTAGTTTTATTTGATTGAAAAATCAACTACTTAGATGAAATCTAAACATTTTTGTTAAAAATGCATTGCGTTGTTGAAGATTCATCATTTTCTTTGAAAAACAAACTATTTTGTTGATAATTCAATTATTTTGTTGAGAATTCAACTATTTTCTGTAGAAGTTACATCTTATTTGCTTACAATTTTCACCATTTGGTAGAATATTCATCATTGTAGTTTAAGAACTGAACAACTGGATTGAAATGTTAACTATTCTATTTAAAATTTAACATTTTTGTTGTTAAAAATTCAACTATTTGGTTGAAAATTCATCTGTGCAGGTTGAAAATTTGACGGCTTGTTGAAAAGTCATCTTTTTTGTTCAAAAACTTAACTGCGTGAAAAATTCGTGTTTCTGGAATAAGAATTGATCTTTTTAAGATCAAAAATTCATCTTGTTTATTAGAAAAGTTCTTGGTAGAAAATTATCTTTCTTGGTGGAAAATTCATCTTTCCGGGTTTGAAAGTCAACTGTTTTCTGAAAGATTTCACTGTCCAGCTTGAAAGCTCATCTCTTTCATGGAAAGTTTATCTCTTATGGTACAAAATGATTTTTGTTTTGGATGGAGATTCATCTATTTTGTTGAAAATCCAATATACTTGGACTTGAAATCTCAAGTGTTTCGTATTGAATTCAATGCAGTGCCTACACACTGAAATTGATGTAAAAAAATGTAATCCCTTATTTTTTCTCTATTTTTATGAAAAATTATCCTATTTTCCCTGTTTTGAGAGCATTTGGGGCTGTGAAGTCTGTTTAAATATTATGTTTGTATGTTTTGAACGGCCCCTTAGGCTAACATAAGAAATTCGTGATAATTCATTTTAAATTTGCTGATCTTTTTTTTTTTTTGTGGGAAAGTGAAATTAGAAAAAACAATCTTCTATTTGTTTCTAGTAATACTCTCTTAAACTGAAACAGTGAAATTGTCGCTGGTTTGATCAGTATTTTGCATGACCACTGGTAAACTAGTGATTTTCCGACATTTACTGGGTGAACCAGCAACTGACCGAACAAAAGGAGCTTCACTGGAATATACCAGTGATGCCAAATGATAGATTAAACCAGTAACATAGCGTAACTTGGGTCTCAATTTGAGTGACGCGAGATGTTAACGTAATGACGAGCACAAAAATTGTAAATCATAAGTGTCATACCTAATTAGCTGACGGACGACAACGCGTAGGACCAGATTAATGGTACTGAATAACCATCGAACTTTATTGAATTAACCAGTGACGGAATTCCACTGCATAATTAGTGGATCTTGCTGTTCAAACCAGTGATAAAATTTCACTTAATGAACTGGTGAACTCTCACTGATTGTCAGTGGCACACATTTGGCTGTTTCTGTCAGTGAGATTTCACTAGAAATTAGTGAGATTTCACTGGATTATTTCAAAAGTCTACAGCAATCACTTAAATTGAATAAAGTTTCTCTCCTTTTCCTAGTTCATTAGGAAATTTTCCCTTTGGAATCAAAAAAATAATTGTCGCCCGTCCTGTACTTTTAAGAGAAACTCATCTTCGCGGATGCTGTCTTAATCAGGCTCTTTGTATTTCGTAATAATGACAAAAACAAAGAAAAAGGAAGAGCAGAAGGCAGGCAACAACAGTTAGGAAAATGCGCCTCGTCGCACTTTTCTGTGGTTTCCCAATTCCAAGAACATTCCCTCTTTGAATCTTTTCGACGAAATACTCTCATCCCCGCAGTGCAATGAACGTACGAGAACTGCGGTTTCTCGTTGCACACCGGTACTTTCTAGCAGCAAGTCTATTTTTTCTCTGGCTATTTCCTCTAGAAAGTCGAAAGAACTCTGCATGCAAAAGTATACATATTCGTGTTCCTAGGCTTTTCAGTTAATGCTTAAGCAATATATTTCATATTCAATTTCCAACGAAAGGAAGTAGTTAAATATGTTAGCAGGAACTCTGAAATCTTTCAAACGAGTAATTATATAATATCATTTAATTAATTATACTGGAATCAAAATACTGTGACAATATATTGAGATTTTAGAAAATGTTGGTTGGTTATTGTCATTTATCGTCATAGTCAGCACAATCTGGTGCTAGCGGTAGTACCTACTTTTTTTTCGCAGTTTGTTTAAACTATCATTCTTTAATCTATGAATAATCTAAATTCCAATTCATTTAACACAGGCCGTTAAGTAATCCTTTTCGGTTAAATGCTTAACTGCTTTGTTGAAAATTCGTCTTTTTAACATGAAAATTCCACAATTTCATGGAATTTTTTTTCATTCTTGTGTTTGAAAATTCCTCTTTTTTGTAGAAATCCTTGATTAAAACTGCAACTATTTGATTAAGAATTAATCGATTACCGTTAAAAATTAGCCTTATGGTTAAAAATGCATACTTTCGGGTTCAAAATTCAACTGTTCTGTACAAAATTCGTTTTTTTTCTTGGTTAAAAATAAATTTTTTTGTCTGAAAATTCAAATATTCCATTTTTAGTGAAAAAATTATCTTCTAAGTTTGGAATAAAATTATGTGGTTGAGACCTCATATAATAATTTCTCTGATGAGGTTGAAAATTTGATTTATTTGTTAAAAATTTAAAAACTTTCTTGAGAATTCATTTTTTTTAAAGCTTCATAATTTTAGTTGCTAATTCATCTCTTTCGTTTAACTATGCGGTTACAAATTCAACTGTTTGATTGAAAATTAAGTTTTTTCCCAAAAATTCAAATGTTTGATGGAAAACTCGTCTTTTTGGCTTAAAAATTCAATAATTTGGTAAAACATTGAACTATTTGGTAGGAAATTCAAATGTTTTGTATTAAACTTGTTTTTAAAAATTTAATTTCATTTTTTAAATTAAAATTCACTTATTCCACTTAGGGGTTGAAAAATTATATTTTTTAATTCAAAAATTCAACCAATTGGTAGACATTTGACAAAATTTGTTAAAAATTCCACTATTCAATTAGAAATTTGTTTATTTTGTTTCAAATTTGTCCATTCAGGTAGAAAATTAATCTTCTTGATTGAAAGTTAAAGTAGTTGGCTGAAAATATATCAATTTTCGTGATAATTCGTCACTTTTAGTAGAGAATTATTCTATTTTGTTGAAAATTCAGATTTTTTCAGGTAATTTAATTATTTGATAGGAAATTCAACCATGTTTTCTTTTGATTGAAAATTAGAATATTTTTTGTGGAAATATCAACTATTATACTTTTAGTTGAAAATTCATTTTTTTTATTAAAGATTCATCACTCTGGTTTAAATTTAACTGTTGTTTAAAAATTTTTTTTTTTGTTAGTATTATTTTGGTATTAGGTAATTTATGGTTGATTCCTTTTAAAATTCTCTATTACTTTTGCCACTAGAATTGCTTTACATAAATTTTGAAACAAACATTTTTTTATTAAAATTATTGATATCCTAGGTATAAGGTTGTTTGTACACCTTAAAAAAATGTAGAACGGTCAGAAAAAATGAAAACTTGGTCAGGGAAAAGACAGGGAAAGTTAGGGAATTTCGAAACTTTGATTTTGTAGCAAGATTGAGCAAAACACTGTAAAAATTCATTGAGATTTTACAAAATGTCTTTTGGTTTTGGTTTAATACTCAAGTAATAACTGAAACTTAGATCAAATCAAAAGTTTCAGATTTGGGAAATGAAATCAGGTTCTTTTCCCTTGAAAGCAGAGGGTTTTCATTGAAACATCAGATGCTATGAACGAATGGAACATCCATTATCTCTAATATTATTAGATCATTGTCGGCTGACAGTTGGGAGGTCGACACATAAGCAGTTTACACCAGAGGATTGCTGGTTCAGATTCCATTTGTTCCGCTTGTCACCCCATGACGTATATCCTATCCGTCGCGACATACCTCCACCCTTTCTGTGCTCGTTTCACCAAACACATATATATCTCTATCAATTACCCGAATTCACTCCCGTTCTTCTCAAACTTTTCAATTTGAAGCTTGTTCAAAAATCAGAAAAATTAAATAAAAAACCTACACTACCGTCGAAAATTACCTACGCGGCTAACGCGAGCGGTAATGAAAATCACTGCTGACTTTAAAACAGGTTTACTTCTTTAAAAAAATTGTGAACGTTTTTTAAAATGACCCTTGAAAAGTTTACGAAATTCCGCCTAGAACGAAATCTAATAGGGACATTTTTGATTTTTCTAAAAAGAAAAATGAGAAGTGAGAAGTCGTGTGAACTTGTGAAGTCTTAAAAAAATTTAAGAATTTCTCGAATTTTGTACCTCGAATTCAACTGCTGGCATCACCTAGGAAAGTTGTAGCAAATATATGAAATTCATATTACATATTTCTTAAACTCTTATATTTAATTCAAGTTGATAAAAACTGAAAAGATTTGATGAGTTCAAGAGATATTACCAAAAATGTTTGAGCGTGTCCGCGGCAAGTTTCAGTCGATGATCAACGCTGTCGACCACGAGATCGGTGATCACCGAGAATTTCTCAGATTTTGTACCTTAACTTCAACTTGTGCCGTGACTTAAGAAAATTGTGAAAAAAATTGAAATTAACAAGAGTTAATACTTCAAACCTTATCTCTATTTAAACCGAGCTTTTAAGCGACGCGAGAGCGGTGATCGCCGGCTGAAACATGACGCAGATACACTTGGACATTTTTAGTCATATCTTGGTAACTCATAAAGATTTTCTAACATTCATTGGCTTCAATTAAAGATAAGACTTCAGATACTGTGGTAAAAACTTGAGATCTCTTGACGACTTTCCAAGGTCAGGCGACGAGTTGAAGTCAAGGTACAAAACTGGATAAATTCTTAAATTTTGTTTTAAAACTTCTCACGTAATATATTCTCTTCGAAAGATCAAAGGTATTTCTATAAGGGGTGATTTGACGCGAAATTTTATAAGCTTTCCAATGGTATTTGAAAAAATGTTCTCGCTCTTCGTTTGAATGAGTAATCATATATAAAATTCAGCAGTGACTTTTAGTACCGCTTGCACTACCGTGTAGATAATTTCAGTAAAAATTTATAAGAAAAACTTGAACTTTAATACCAAGTATTTATACGAATTAGGGGAAGTGGGGAAGTGAGAAGTTTTTGGATGAATGAGGGGTGTGGACAATGTGAGGGGTAAGGAAACAGGGACAATTAGGAACTTTAGGGGAAGAGGGTAAGGGATGTGGAGAAATGAGGGGAGGCGAAGTAGAGGAAATAAGGGATGGGAAGTGGGAAAATGAGAAAAGGGGAATTGTAGCGAAATGAAGGGACGTGAAGTATGAGGAAGTGGAAGGGAACGAGTGGAAGGGAGTTGTAGGAAGTGACGGGAAATGAGAGGACAAAAATTAGGAAAAGTGAGGGGAAGTAAGGGTTGGGGAAGTAAGGGAAAATGGCAGGGGGTCGGAGAGTGACCGAAAATATCAGTAGGTTGTAGGGGTGAAGGAGTAGAGGAAGGAGAGTGTTAAATGGGAAAGTGAAGAGAGGCGGAATTAGATAATGAATAATTTGGTAAAGGGAGGGGAAGTAAAGGTGGAAATAAGAGAAGGGGAAGTAGGGGAGAGAAGGGAACGTAGGGATGCATAGTATGGAAGCAGAAGTTTTGAAAAACTTAATTAACGTTTTAATGGGCTAGGAAACCCTTTCTTGTAGGCGTCAAGCGCCTACTTTAATTACTTGTTGAAATATTTATTTTTGTATAAAATTAAGAGAGCATTTTCAAGAAACAAGTATATTCTTCAAAAATCTAAAACAAAATTTGACAGAATTAAAACTTTTTATTGTTGTTGCCTAGGAGAACATAATAATCAGGAAAAAGTCGAGTATTATAAAAAATTGGCAAATGACAGGGAATTGCTATAAAGGGCACTTTAAATAACTGACAATCAAATTTGAAATTTTCAAATTTCAACTAAAAAATAATTTATTCTGGTTATAAAAGATTCTGCATTGAAAATTTTACAAGTTTGAGATTCTGATCTTTGAATATTATAAATGGTCGAAGAGAGGGAAAATTGGTAAGAGAAAGTTATAGGGAATTTTGAATTTGAAGCTCGCGGCTCTGACAATAGTTTGGTTGGTAATTTATTTGCCTTGTATTTCTATTCCTATATCCTGGTTTCAGTTGCATCCTCCTGACAATTATATTTTTTGATGCAAATTTTATTATTCGGTTGAAAATCTAGTAATTTAATTCAACAGCCATCCTTTTTGGTTGAAAAATCAACTGTTTTGTTGAAAACTCGTCATTTCGGGTAGAAAGTTGACTTTCTTCTTGAAAATTTAATTTCCGATTTAATTCAACTATCATTTCTCAAATTCATCATTCTCGTTTGAAAATTCTTCTATTTTGGAACAAATTTCATCGTTTTTGTTGAAGATGTAACTGTTTGATTCAAAATTAATCTTTTTTGTTTGAGGATTTAATTATTTCGTTGAAAAATTCGGTTTTCTTCGTTATGCGGCTTGCTTGTGAAAGGTTGAACCACGTTGTTAAGAAATTATTTTTGTGTGAAAGATTTATCAATTCAGTTTAAATTTTGTCTTGTTGGTTGAAATTTCAACTAATTCGTGGAAAACACGTTTTTTTAATCAATTTTTTCTAATGAAACTTTTAACTACTTGTGTCATTGTGAAATCACCTGGATAAAAATGTATTTTTTTGTTGTTGTAAATTCTTTGGTTTTAATTAATTGTTAATAATTAATTTGTTTGGTTGTGAGTTCAACTATTTTGTTGCAAATCCATATGTCTTATTCAAAATTAGTTTTTTTTTCAAATCAAAATCTTACGTTTCCATTCTTTATTTTAAATTAATTCTCTTATTTGTTAAAAAATTGAACGGTTCGTTTGAATTTTGTCTTTGTGTTGAAGATTCATCATTGTTTGTTGAAAATTTAACTGCTTTATTGAAAATTCGTTTATTTGGGCGGAAAGTTTATCTCTCATGGTAGAAAAGTCAATTATTTTTTACATGCAGAATTGTTACATGATTTGAGAAACAAAAAATGGCAAAGCACATTGTTTTCTTGGCTGAATTGAAAGGATCGGAAATTTTGTTTCACAGAACTCTGAGTGAAAAGCATTACTTATACTGAAATTGTTATCAAATATTTTCTCTATATCTTCATCATCAGAATTATATTCTCCGTGTCTCTACACATTTGTTAGATTTACCAAATTCTTCAAATTAAGCTAAGTTGATACCAAGTTTATATTTATAAAAAACTTAAAAAATAACAATGTTAAATTTTTCTACAACGTATTTTTTCCTGCATTGGATCGAAGCTAATTCTTTTCCGGCCTCTGAAAGTCATTAACAGCCTTACTTACTTCTAATGAGAGGCGCTTCGTCAATAAAATAATAAGAGTCACTGTGAAAAACATGGCAGCTATAAAACCATGTTTGCTTATCAAATCCGATGTTTCACCAGAATTAAAAATTACTATCCGCCCTTGTTTTCACTCAAATAGAGTTAAAAATTATCTAAAGTTTCAACTCAGTACCATCAAACGGGGTCATTTTTGCCACGTGGGGTAAAATCAGGCATTTCTAAATTGATAGTTTAAATTACTTAATGGGTTTTCAGCAGTACGTAAAACCAGTTAAAGTTGTAATTAAGACTTAAGTGGTTCTAGATTCTGGTTAAAGACCCCTTAGGTGATTTAGACTATCAATTTAGGAATGTCCGAATTTACCTCACATGTCCCAAGTTACCCCGTTTTGCGGTGTTTGATATTAACGACAATGAACAGGGAATTCTAAATTATGATTCAGATATACACATTAGGGTGGGCTGAATAAGCACATTTAAAAAAATTTTTAGAATCCACTGGGGGTTTGATGGTTTGTGTATGATTCAAGTAGTTTATTCTAAAAATGCCATTTCATTAGGAAAATAATGCAGCTGTCGCACGCCTAATGAAGTTTTTAACAGGAAAGAGTGCAAAGTTTATTTGATACTTGATACATTTATAAATTTGGATGATTCTAGCATAATAGAATTTCTTGTCCATGTTATTGCCAATATATCTGGAATGATGAAAATGAAGAATTTAATTATCACAACATAATTTCACCAAAACCGACAAAAAATGGCTATAATTTTCGGCAAAATATTACGTTTGAAATGAGTCCAAAAATATGTAAGAAAAGCTTGCATTTTTACTGATTTATAATTGAAAGTATGTATGTACACACGTTCTCAAATAAAATGAATAATAGAAGATTTAATAGCACGGTACACAGCTTTATGGCTAAAAGTTGATCGACGAGTGAAAACCAGAAAAAAGAGACGCAAGCGACTGAATATTTTGTTTTTCAACAAAAAGTGTATTTTCGTCCATGACTATTTTTATGGATTCTATGGGTGATTATAACTGAAAAAGATCTTTATTTTTAAAATTTGTAGTTATTTTTAGTGGAATTATGTATCTTTATCATTCTTTGAAATCGCGTGAATACTTTTGAAAATTTCATAAATCCCTTAAAATTTTACAAATAATTTGAAACTTCTTAGAAATTCTTTGAATTCTATGAATATATCGTACATGAACTTTGAAAATCACTTTAAATGAATGAAAAATGAATGAAACAAGATGAATCCTTCCGAATCTCCTATAATCCCTCATAATATATAAATCCATTATAATCTTTTGGGAGCCAATTAAATTCCTCGAAATCCCCTAAAATCATAGTAACCTCTTTATATCTCTCCAAATCCTTAACAAGCCTTATAAATTAGGAATGTAGCAATTTACCTCAGAAATTTCTTTAAAATTCCCTGAAATATTACATATCCGTGGGAGTCTTTCCAAATCTCTTGAAACCCTTTAGAATATATAAAAATCTATTACCATCTTTCAAAATCCATTGCATTTCCTCAACATTACGTTAAATCATCAAAACCCCTCTATATCTATTAGATTTGGTTGAAATCCCAAAATTTCGTGAAAATACTTCAATATGATAGGAAATTCTTCAAAATCCTTTAGAATCCAATGATTCATTTTAAAATATCTTGAAACCCCTCAAAACTTCTTGAAAACAGTAAAAATCCTTCAAATCATATGAAATATTTAAAATCCCATAAAGTCCCTTATAGATCTTCAAAATCCCTAAAAATCGCTTGAAATCTCTCAAAATCAGTTAAAAGTATTAGAGTTCCATGAAATATTCCCAAATCTTATGAGATTTCTCGAAATACTTGAAATCTCAAAACTTTATTTAAATATTTAAAATCCGGCAAAATCCTTCTGAATCTCTTGAAACTCCTTACAATATATTAAAATCCATTAAAATATTTTTAAAGCCACTCAAATACCTCGAAATTCTTTAAGATCCTGTATGATATTCGAAAAGCCTTTTAAATTAATTTAAATATTTTGTAATATGAATAAATCCTCTAAAATCCATGGATATACTTTGGAATCTTTTGGAGTCTTTTTAGATCCTTTGCAATCAATTAAATCAATCTAAACCTCTTGAAATATCTTGAAATCCTTTGAAATCTTTCAGAATCCTTTAAAATCTTTGTGAATATTTTTCATTTCCCTTAAACCTTTCACATTTTTTTTCAAATATCCTTGAATCTCTTCAAAATTTTGAAATCCCATTCAAGTCACCTGAAGTTCTTTAAAAATTCGTGACGTTGGAAATCTTGTTGAAGTCCGAACAAATATTGTATTGCTCCAAGTTTTTCAGAATAACCTCAACTCTCAAAATCCCTAAAAATATTTTTAAATTCCTTGACATCTGATCAGATCCCTAAGAAGTTTTGGAAATCTCTTTAAGTTACGTGAAAGTTTTTCAATTGAAGAAAAATACATTGCAGTCTTTTGAAATACCGTGAAATGCCTGGAAATCTGTTAAAATACTTTTAAATCAACAGAAATCTTTTAAATCTTGGAAAAATCTGTTGAAATCATTCAAAATCTCAAGAAGAATGAAATTGAAATTGAGTTTCTAAAATTCCTTCATATAAGCAGAAATCATATCACTGTGTTAGAAAAAACGTCTGAAGTCACGTATTTGTTATACGAAATATCTTATGTACCAAAACAGGAGGAGACTTCTCAAGACTAATGTATTTTACCAATAATCGTGGAAAAAGTTGGTTTATAGTTAAGGTGAACGTAACTGTTGATATTGGGCGAACAATTTTGAAATAAAAAGAAATGAAAGAATAAACTGTTGAGTGTTTGACTGCAACATTGAATTGAGAAACGTTTTGTAAAATTCTTAATTAAAAAATGACTTAAGCAGATCTTTTGAAAGAATTAAACGAGAATTTTCTCTACTTGAATGCGACACGAATTCGAAATTTTGATTTTTAACTTGGCATCCGTTTCTAGAAACTCCAGTCAGAAGGCTGCTGGCACGAGCGGAACGTCAGACGCGAGAAGGATCGTTCCACTTATCTCACAATCACTTAGAAAGCAATCCCACCGCCTCCTGGTGCACACCTTGAGAAAGATCGCGTATCTTTTCCTTCTTGGAAAGCAGAATTCTCGTGGCGTGTTAATAACGACTTGGAACGAAGTAGTAGCAGAGTGAATATTTTTTTATCTTTTTATTTCATCTAACGGTTTGATATCAGAAACTGAAATACGTGGCGGCCCTCTAATTATCCCCAAGAGTTCAGAGCATTGAAGATGATCTATTCAGTGAGGGTAAGAAATTTCTCTGAATGCTGGAGGAAGAGAGGAGAGGCGGTGGGTAAAAGGTGGTGGAAAAGAGATGGAAGGAGGTAGGAGGAAGTAGAAGTGGAGATACGACGTCCTCCTGGAATTCAAATGAGAGTGATATACAGGGAGGGAGTGAGAAGTTGAGGGCATGGTGGGGAAGGGGTGGCTACCCTCCAGGACGTGCAAGAGTCGTGAGGGGCAAAATGAGAGATGTAAGGTAATTAAAGCGAACGTGCGCCACCTTGTAGAAGATTTAAAAGCTCGTAACTTTTTATGATTTACATTCCTTTCATTTAGTCGCACGTTTCTACGGATAGACTTCCTCCTCGGTCTCTTTTTCTGTTCTTCTATCTCTTTTACTCTCAGGCATGTGCTCCCTATTCTGCTTGTGCCACTGCTTCTGTCGAATTTACCGAGCTACTTCACCGAGCAATCTCAAAATAACACCCAAAACTTTACCAAACTGTTTAGAACATCGTGCAGACAGTCACTTTAGGCTTTAGAGATAAGAAATTCGAAAAAAGTCTTACGACACTTGAAGAAATAGACTCAAGTCTCAATATAAGGATCCCTGGTTTAACATATTCCTAGAACTTATGGCTTTCGCAGTTTTGTGACGAGAGAAGCTACGGGGCCAAAAGAAAGGATTTGCTCAGTCAAGCGTGACAAACATCCTGAGGGCCGCACTATCAGCGCGTTAGTTGCATCAGGTTGCGCCATGCGTCAAAATCTACCAAATCCAACAGAAATTATTCACGCGGCCCTGCTTGTTTACATTTGAATTCTCCCGATTCAAGTTCAAGGCCCAGGCCAGACATGTCCAGAAACGGTCTTATATCGTGAGATGAGTATAATGATTTTGACCATATGTGATATTTACTTGCTGAAAAAGTTTTTTTTCCCCAAATCAAAGTGCATGAATTATACAAAATCTAAATTTCGGAATTCCCAGTCTTTTCCTGATATTTCCCTGATTAAGGGTTAATTTTCTCTGAACGCTTCAAATTTTCATTCCAGGTATGAAAACAACCTTTCACATAGAAGATCAGTCATTTTGATGCAGAAAATGTTCGTTTTTAAATTTATTTTAAACATTGAAAAAGGTGAATTTTGAACAAAAAATGTAAGAATGGAATCTATCTGTTAGAAGAATGATTTTTTTCTCATTCTTCTTTCTACCTTTTTATTTTTGTCCAGAGGAACATATTTCTTTGTTTTCAAAAATTACAATAAATTTCGGAAAAAATAGTTGATTTTTCAACTAGATTATATGAATTTTCTACAAAATTCTATTGAAAAATACCGATTTTCAATATGAATTTTCAATTGAAAAGATAAATTTTAACAAACAGTGAAATAGTTCAATATTCAGAATATTTTTTTACCAGTAAAAGAAAAATTTTCAACAAAATAAATGTATTTTCAACTACAAAAGATCAATTTTCAACTGAACAAAATGAATTTGAACGGAAATTCTTACACTTGCAATCAAGCAGTTGAATTTTTAACGAAAAAAATGAATTTTGAACCAAAAAAATAATTATTTTCAACAATATATTTCATTTTAAAAAAAGGGTTCTTGAGTATAATGAATTTAGTATTTCCGAAGAATAATGTGACAGTTGATATTTCAACTAAGAATACTTTTGATATTCAACCAAAAACAGTTCAATTCAACCAAAAAATATAAATTTACTACAAAAAAATTCAATTCCTAATCCAAACTGATTAACCGTTAACCTAACTATTTTTTAGTTGAAAATTCAAATATTTAGCTTGAAATTTATGTTTTTGTATGGATTTTTTGTTTGTAGAAAATAAATCTTTTTAATAAAAAATTCATCTTTTTTGTTTAAAATTCAACTGCTTCAGTTGAATATTTATCATTATTTTCAAAATTCATTACATTGACAAAAAATTGGACCATTCGGTTGAAAATATGTTTTCTTCGTTTCAAAATAATTTTTTTCAATCGGAAATGTAATCAATCCAGTTGAATATTCCATAGATTATGTTGAAAATTCATCAATTTAGTTAAAAAGTAATTTTTCACTGAAAATATAACTATTTACTTTTTAGTTGAAAATTCATCTTTGTCTTCAAAAATCACTGCTTTTTTTAATTCGTCCCTTTTGATAGAACCTTATTCTTCACTGTACATGAAAATAAAATTGAAATTGGTTGAAATTATTATTGTTTAAATTCATGTGCTTTAGGAGAAAACTCAAGAACTAATCATGTTGTACGCAATATCTATTTAATTATTCGACCTGGAATTATCAGGCAATTCTTTTCCGAAGTTGAGTAGACTCCCTGTTTTATAATACTCTCTTCATAATTGGTTCTATTTAACGCTCGTTCTACGTTTTATTATGCGCATAACGAGTATATTACCAAGGTTCTATTCTCCATGTTCATGATGCGAGCACGAAATAGCAGATAAAAAATTCAAATGTTTGTTACGCGGAAAGAATGCTTTCAATGTCTGTAAATACGAAAAGATCATTTGAAGAGTAGCCTGTCAGTGATTTGTTTCTTTTAATATCCGATACTTGAAAAAAAAACATTTTTCTCAAACCCACAGAAGTTATAAAGATTGCAATTATGCGAGAATTGATAAATCGTCGTCAAAAGATATGTTCAAAAAATTGCATCTGTTTTCCATATAATTGTCGGATAAAATTATAAGATAAAAATGATCATTTATAACTTTTCACAGATCAAACAATAAAACAGATCAAGAATGCAAGCCTGGAAATCCTAATTATGCTAATCTTTGATGTAGCATTGCTGCAGAAAACTTCTTTCTGGCTTTTTCAGAAACTATGTTTTGAAAAAATGTTTCTCTTAAAGGTATGGATAAAATGTCGAAGAAATGTGCCCTATTGGACTGAAAGAACATATGTGTGTCAAGTTTCTTCTCGATATTCATATTTTCTTCTTACAATTTGCTTCGTTCAGTTTTATTTATTAATCGCTCAACTAAGTATGAAGCTTTTTGCAACAGTAAAACAATTTCAGTATTGCCTTAAGCGTCAATTACTTTTGCAATACTGAATATTCCTTTAAGTTCCTCATCCTATTTCAGTTAAAGTTAAATTATTTAAAAATGTAGATCATGTATTAAAAAATGTTGTCTATTTTCCTCAGATTTCCCAAGATTTTCCAGATACAATAAGAGAACTATGATCAATCTGGAAGGCCATTATAATAACTCTTGGATGAGCTTCTTCACTGGCATTCTAGATTGTAATCAGTGCAGACACATTTTTGTTTTAACTTATCGTACCAGTCACTTTGAGTTTCTAAAAGTAAACGTTCGGTAAAAAATGTTCTGAAGTAGACTTTAAAAAAGGTAGGAGTTATATTTACAACATCCCCATAATACCTTCTTTGCACTTTATCTAATTAGAATCGATAAGATTGATTAGGGCTCTTGATATGTTATTCCTGAAAATAAGGCAAGGTTTATTACAAAGTCCATTTTGATAAGATTCTTCATAAAGTAAAAGTCCACATACAGATGAGGATGAAAAGATAAAGAATAATGATAAAAAATGGTAATAATAAAGAAAGGAAGATAAAAAATATTTGCATTTTTTATCTGCTAGTTCGCGTTCGCATCATGAACATTTGAAATAAAACCTCGATAATGTGCTCATCACACACACTAGAAAAGATAAAGGTTTGATATTTAGTACTTCATTCTGTAAAAATGAATGCCAAGAAAAATGAGAATGGTACTTATTCTACGAAATTTTTGTAAACTAAGAGGTCAACAACATTTGTGATAAAACCTTAATGATATGCTCGCCACACATGTTATTTTTCCGTAACTTTATAGTATATAATTCAGAAGAATCTTGCTTAGTGCTTCCAACTTATCAAAATGAGAAGGAAAGTAGTGTTCGCGACTTTACTTGCTGAGAGATAATTATGGTAGCATATAGTGAGTGATATCTTCAGCAGTCAAGAATTCATTAGAAAATATCTTAGCTTCGAAATATCTGATATATAGAAAAACATTAATACAAGTAAATAACTGTGATATGTGTTATTTTCATAGCAATCGCAACCCTACTAAGGAATTACTTAAAAATTGCACAGTACATACATATACAATACCTGAATCCTTGTTTCCGTAATAATATCGAAAAATAACTTCTTAGTCAATAGTAAATATATAATCAATTAAATGATGAATTTATCGACTTCTGCATATCTTATTTCCTACATAATATTGTCCTCCCTGACAGCAATCGTGGCAGTAATGCTAAAGTTGAATAATTGGAAACGTGCCAAGAAGCCTACATGGTTAGCACAGCAAAAATACTTTTCCTCTCTTTTTCACATTGGAAACTAGATTCTTATTAGCAATGTATGAATTATTACAAAAATTATATGCTTTCAGACTCCAAGAACCAATCCACAATGTTGTGCAAATACTTGCACATATAAAAGTCCAGCAGAAATAGCCTACGTAATAACGAACTGTGGAGCACGTAAGTTTTACAAAAAATACTTTCCTTGAGTTAAATAATTTTATCAAGTTGGTGTAAACAAGTTCCAAATGAGAAATTACCTTTATGTATGAGGAGACGATGAGAAGAAGTCTTTGGTAGACAGATACTCATTTCGGCAAAAACACAGCAAATATACAGATGTAGATTACAATAAATTTTTTAAGATATGAGAAATCATTGTAAAAAGATAGTTAAAAAATGTGCTATAGTTTGCTATAGCTTTTTTCTAATGATCTACTGTAATTGCAAGATAATAATAGCTATCAATAATTAGATGCATTAGTGATAAAAATAGATCATCCTGGAGTATATAAACCACACGGATCTAATTGTCCTCATCACTCATAGATCATTATTACGAAATGTGTCGAATCGGACTGAAACACTTTATATATGCGTCTAAAACTGTATTCCAAATTATCATATTCCAATTTTCATTGTATAATTTATTTATTTTCATAATTGTATTTGCTGACCGGTTAGCTCTTTGTCATCGGTTAAAAAAAAAAAATTATCTCTAATCTGGACAGCGCTATCACCTTTCGAAGTCGAGGATAATTTGCAATATGTCACGCCGTCAGTGATCCCATACTCTTCGTCAATAGTGTATATGCAGTCGTTTCAGAGCCGAATCTATCTACATTATGAAAATACGATTTAAAACATTTCTTGTAAAAAATTTAATTGTTTTTCTTTCATTTGGTGAACAACTTTCACTAAGACTGCTAGTTACAAATTTATTCCCTAAAATGATTATTCTGTATCTTTTTCAATGCCTTCTTCAGCTAGCATTGCAGAAAGACATTTTTCGAAGTTAAAGTCTAAAGTAACTGACCTAAGTTTCCAAGTTGACTTTTCCTCCCACGCATCTGGCTCGAGCGAGACTCGATTAAGCTTCCAAGATCAAGATTAATCGAATCTGTGACCGTGTTCGGCCAGCTTGCAATTGGATAATTAATACTCGCTTGGACGCACGGTATATAAGCGCTCTTCATCCAAGTTGATGGCTTTTCTTTGGGCGTTAATCCAACTTCACACGTTTAAAGGTCAACTATCATTTATATCAAGTGAATATGAGTGAATCCGAATTAACCTCAAGCGGTTTCGTTGCTAGGTGATGATGATGGTCGTTTGATAATTAAAAACATGTTGTAGGGTTTCATCAGATTCTATTGCAGTGAATTGCAACAAGTTCCAAATAAAAAGTATTTTTTTAGTGCAGTTCTTTTAATTGGTAGAAATAATTGCCAAATATTTTTAGATTTATTAACAAAATTTTAAACCAATATAACTCTTCTTGTCGATAAAGAAACTACCAGTAAATGTATGGGATAAATCAATTCACCAGGTTCCGATCGAACTTTACTTCATGTTGGAATTGGTAGATACGGTGTTTGAACACATGCTAACAGAATTTAATGAGGCAATATTAGGATCGGCTAAATTTGGCAATGTTGAAAATGAAGCACTTCAAGGTGACCCAGACTTTAATGGAAACTCCTGAAAAACTCTTTGTCAATTAGAGAAACAGGATGTTATGAATGTGTGGCTGCACCAAGTATAAATTAAAGTTTAACGCTAATGAGATTTTCACGATTACGATATTCTGCTATCCCACACAAAGATGGATGTTCACATTCAAAATTGAGATATTTGGAGTTAAAATTTTTAATGTTCAACTATAGGACAGTCATCAAGGTGTTAAAAATTAATTTCTGTGGATATTGAAAGATTTATAAGTATGCTACGCAGAGCTTTCTTACTTTGAACGTTTTTCTGGAGATGAAACAGCACTTTTATCAATTATTTTACTCTCGTGAAACAATTTACGACATTATTATTACTATCCCAAAATATTAATAATCACCATTTTTCGAAAAGTTTACGACACGAAACATTGGCCCATAGAGTTACGGCGTTTGTCTGCACTTGGAAAATAATTCTGACATTATGGATGTTCCATTCTTACATTCCGGAAGTTTTGGTTTAACAGAAAAATATTTTTTTTTTCAGTTTTAAAATTATTTGTAGCACTCCTGGAGCATTTAGGTGTATTGCATTTCTGTATATCTTTAAGACTCCTCAATTAATAAAATGAGGTGATTGAATAAAATGTTCAGCAATAAGGAGAAAAGACACACTATAATTACATAATACAAAACAAAAACCTTGAATTTTTGTTTTCAGATAAAAAACTATTTTTTAAATGAATTTGATATGAAAGCATTCGAATATTATATTATATTTACTGATTTCCATATCTCCGTATATAATCTGAAATTATTATTCTTAGAAAAGTACTCTTGAATTCCTTTTTGCTAAAAATTTTCCGGGGCGGTGACAGTTTATTATCAGTTTGCCTTGAGGAAAAGCCAAAATTAAGCTTACGTCAATGGATGTTGGGTCAATGAAAAACAACACAAAAATTGTTCCTTTATTATTCCTTAGTTATTACTAGCTGCGTCGAGTTGGATACTAATTGAAATAAACAACGTTTTCTTGGCCTCTTTCTTAGATTGCAATGAAAGATCGTCACTTTTTTTCTTAAAATTTGGTATGTTTTTTCCTCCTCAAATTTAACCTTAACATCAAACAAAAAAATATATTCCTAGTTGTTAAATAATGGCCCTATTTGCATCTACGTAACTACAAAAAGATTTTCTTGAAACCCATATTTCAGTATATATTGTTGTCTATATGAGATTTAAAGTAAAATATTAATGGGAATTATGCCTTTTGAGATAGAGTTCAAGACCACTGCGCATACAATTCATAACAGTTAATTATATGTGTTGACATGCTACAAAAGCATTCGTTGGATACTATACTTAACGTGATTTTTCATGGTGATTTGTGATAATAAAATCAGTTGATTTACTACAGATCATGTTGTAAAACCCTGTAAGAAAGATTCGTGCCGATTTTCTTCACAATACAGTCAACAGTTTTTATAATTCATCTGTTATAGTTGAATCGGTGAATGTCAAAGGGGCAGCTGTCCATTTTCATCGATTTTCGTTTTTTTTTTTAATTTTCGGGTTCTATATGGGCAGCCGCATCGTTGCATGCTATAAGGACCGTTGCTATAAGGACTCATGCTATAAGGACCGAAAATATTAGCAATTTGCCAATATTTTCGGAACGGAACAGTTTTTTTTTGTTTTTCCAAAAGTCAGCTTTCTTGGACTACTGCCCCTTTAACATTCACCGATTCATTTATAATGTCGATCCTGTATACTAAACAAAATTCCACTAACTTCAATGAACCATGTTCTTGCATTTTCAGAAGACCTTGTTTCTCATTTGTTCTTCATTTTTATGTATAAAGCAAATGACAAATAAGTGACTCGAATTTTTTTTTACAGATAGAACTACTTGTAAGCAATTGAAATTACTTGAATGATTAAGGTTCAATCTTCAGTATCGAGAAACTTGGCACTATCGGCATTTCCACCAATAAACTTTACTCGCTTCAGCGAATTCGTTACTTCAGTTGACAAACTATTGAGAAACTAGTACAGTGACATCAGCAACCATTTACGTGATTATCTGACAACAATAATTTGAAATAACTCTAATGTATAAGATAAATTCACATTCTCGTAAATAAACTGATTCAATTATCATTTCACTCAACTTATAATCCATGTTCTAAAATAAATTATATAATAGAATTTATTACATGTATATCTCTTTGGAAAATTGTTATTTGTTCTATGAACTATTGAATTGTTGATACATTCAGTACGCAAAATAGGGGAAATATAAGAGCAACCTTAATGGTCGTATTTAGCCACAATTAATGCCGTCCGTCCGGAGGAAGATAAAAGTTCAGACCATTAGTTTAAAGCGGAGGTTAGTCCGAACAACTCCCACTGTTGCTTTTAATTTCGTTTCGTTGGAGTTGTGGTTTTTCTGAAGTCCCCTGAGTATTCTTGAACTTTTTCAGTCACTCAAGTAGGTCTACAAATCTAGAACAAATTTAAAGTACTACCGAGGGATCTATAAAATCGTGATGAATTCAAATAAATGTTTCCTCAACTTAATAATTCTATAGTCTAAACCAATTCAATTCTTTTTAATGTTATAAGGCATACAAGATTTGAGAAAAACATTCATCTAAAATTCAAGAATTTTAAATCAGACCAAAATCAAATTAAAATCTCATTTAACGTCCAATAATCAAGTCAAGCACCGAAACGTTGGTAAATACTTTGCATGCTTTTTTATTGTAATTTGATAATAATAAAAATAAAAAAGACGAAAGAAATAAAAAAGAGAAGGAAGGTGATTTGGTTGGTTGCCTTCTCTTTTTTCTTTCCTCTTTTTTATTTTTGTTCAAAGAAACAAATTTTTTTCATTTTGTTTTTTAGGAATTGCAATAGGAGCATTTTGTGGTGGTCGTCCAAATTTTATCGTTGAATTCTTGCTTTATTTTCAGGAATTCTACATATTAACATTCATCTGAAAAAATTCCAAACAAATTATATTCATAACATCGCTTCATAAACAGGTATTTTGAATTTTTAAAAGATTTTATTGTGCAAATTATAATCTTAAATTATAACTTAAGATTATAATTTGATTTATGATTAAATTTGATTTATGATTAATTTTGATTCACTATTATTTCACTACTCACTATTATTACAATTGAACTGATATTTTAATATTTTGTTATCATTGAATGAAAATTTGTATAAAACTTCCTATGCTTTTATTCAGAATTATTCATTTTTTAAATATAAAATCGTTCAATTATTGAGGCTTTCTTTCTATGAAACTCAATCAAAAGTTAATTAATTTCGAAGAGCTTTATTTTTAAATTCTCTACTTACAACATTTTAAAAATAAACCTTTTGAACATTTTTTATTCGGAATCATTCAGTTTTTAGATGTTTTAATTTGAAACTATTCAATTAAAAATTAATTAGTTTTGGACGCTCTGATGATAACATTGATAAATGATTTATTGTAATTGCATTCAAAATTTAACTCATTTTAAATCTTATTTGAACTGAAATGGTCTAGCATTTATTCAGAAATGGTTTAATTTCAAACGCTCTTGTACTATTTACGTTTGAACGCATTTTATATACACCTACGTAAATACAAATGTCAAACCAAAATGTATTTTCATGTTTCAATAAAATTACATAATTTTAAGAATTATAAATTATCATTATATAATTTCGAGAATTTCAAAATTATTATTAGATTCTAATCACTTCCAGTTCTAGTTTATGTAATAATTTACAATGCTAAAGAAGTTAAATTCTTCAATTTTGTATACTTACAATTACTCAATTATGAAAAATTGGAGATTATGTACAATAGAAATGGTTCGTTCAATAATAATTGAATTGAAAAATATCTTATTTGGAAATTTTTGGACTCAAAAATGTTTACCTATTAAGGCTTGCAATTTGAAATTAAATTTTAGAATTTCAAAAGATTTAGGAAAAGAGAATTATTAAGATAATTTAATGATTATATTTGAATTAATATAAAATTTTCTGACCTCTGTAATATCAGTAAGAAATTATTCATCTTGTAATATTCTTAATCTAAAACCATTTAACTATTGGAACTGTCAAACTAAAATGGTTTCAATTTTATTTAAATTGGAAAACGTCGATGACTGAGAAATTTCGAAAAATACAGCTCCCGACATTGGAAAATTCCCAAAAGAGAAAATATTCGAAGTAAGAAATGTCCGTAATGATCGAACTGACGATAATTCTAAATTCTGGAATAATTAACTGCCTGACAGTTTATGATATTGCCGAATTCGAAATTTTCCGATAATATCTCAAATAATTCCCAATATAAAATCGCCGACACAGAAAAACTTCCGAATCATGATATTCCCGATTATAAACAATTGAAAAATTATTTTAACAACGAATGAATTTTAAAATTATAAATAAAGGAAAGATTATGTTCATAAAATAAAAGTTTATTTTTTTATTGTATAATGTCATGTAATTTTATGTAATCGCGAAATTTAAACTTTATATTTTATTATTTTTAAATTGTCAAAAATTTTCTATATTCGTGAATTTTCTAATGCAAATATGTTTCAATTTTATATGTATTATCAATTTTTGAACAAAGTTTAATTAAAAATGTATCGGCTTTCATGTGAAAATAATGCTTAAAAATCGTACGATTGAAATAGAAGTTTATTAATTTTTTAATTATCAAATTTGAAATCATTCGAACTCGGACGTTTCTGACTTCAAAATATTAAACTGGTGAGTCTTAAAAAATGAAATGGTATGATTTTTAAAGATTATTCCTCAAATTATATTAATCAAGATTTCGAAAATATTTCTAAAGAGAAAGTGAAGAAATAGTGGCATCAGAGGCCAGTTTCGAGAAAATATTGTCATTAGTAGAATTTTTTTCTGGAAATAGTAGCGAAATAGTGGCATCGTTGAAAAGTGTCAAATAGTGTCAATAGTCGTGTGAGCCTGAGTGCGGAAACTAATATAAAATCAATTTTGACAACATCTCTGCAGTAAATACTGATGTACTTGTGTTTAATTGGATTCACGGACACACTGATTGAATCGGCTGAAGCAATTGGTCGGTTTTTATTGCCGATAGCCAATCGCAGAAGGACAGAATACGAGGCAAAAATAACTCAGTTCGGCCGATACGAAAATTGCCGGGAAATTGGAAAAACAGAGTGCTCGGGTAGTCGCCGTCAATTGATTTGTCACAAAGCACGAACCCGTCTTTCCAACTCATCGTCGCCAACCAATAGCATTCGTCATTAAAATATTCATCGGAAGTGCGGGCAAGGGATGAATCACAACCGAGGATGGATTTTCCAATACTCTCCAATTACGTATACGCAAGTAGGATTTATGAATCAAACCATTCGTGACCGTAAATCAAAATTTACTTGGCAATTCAAGGAATTCAAATCAAATCACTTGAATTCACTTTCTTTTACTAATTCACGCTAAATTTGTAATGCATAATCATGAGAACCATCGTATTCAAAAATTCTTTGATGAATATTTCGAACAGTGTGGCCAAAAACACTGGTTGTGGACAAAAGACTGTACAAAGCAATTTTTAATGGATTTTGATGTTTTGCTTCTTCGTAGAGAGTTGTTTGTGATGACCTAAATTTCAAAATTTCCCCTCCGAGATATTTTGATATAATTTGGGTCCGGCCATTTAGAAGTGGTTTTTGAGTTCAGATTTTTGAAAAATGACCTTGTCTATATGAGAAAAACTTTTTTGATATTGAAGATGCAACAATACAATAAGTAGTGTATTTTTGAGCGTTTTCGGGATGCATTGATGGACCTACTGTTGAAACTTTCATGACCCACCATTACTGATTAATGGAGCTTCGAGGAAATTGTACATATATTTTTTTTTATATGAGAAAAAACATTTTTGATATTCAAAATACAATGATATGATATTTAGTTTATTCTGTTTATATGACAAAAAAGTTTTTTCTATTCAAAATACAACAACACTTTATACATTGCATTTGTTTGCATATTTGAAACATCCTGAATAGCCTATTGACCTACTATATGAAAATATATTGTTTATCTTCTTGATATGAGGAAAACTTTTCTAATATATTGGAAATACGTCAGTAATGCATATGATATATTTGTTTGCGTCTTCGAGACGTATCGATTGCCCAATTGAAGAACCTCTCATGACCTATAATAACCTACCAATATCGTTTCTAAATTTTGTAACAAAATTATTCATCTAGTCTATAAGAGGATTTTTTTTCTAAACATTGGGAATATAACAATTATGTATTTGATTCAGCTGTTCGCGTATTCGAGGTGCGCAGATTAATCTATTGACGAACTTTCGATGACCATTCTTGATTGATCTATGAGCGAGCAAATGCATTTCATAATCATGAGGAAGCAAAATACTCACAAAGTGAGCAAAAAATTAATACACCCATAGTAAATAAATTCATAGTAGCTCGCAGCGGTTTCTTTGAATGACTCCAAGGCTACCATACCAGGCATAACGAATCGGTGCAGAAAATTCGCTTTGAACAAACAAAAATTGTTTATTCAACAACAAAGTGAGCAATATTTTTTCCTAACTCTTCGAGTGTACCTTTTTTTAAGATCATTAAATTGGCTTAAGAAAAACTTTGGTCAGTGTAATAAGTATCTAGCAATAATTTCCAGTAGGCTAGAGGGGGAAAAATTTTATAATTTTTCTAACAAATTAATGGACGAAAGCTATTTTCTTGTGATTCGTAATGAAAAGTTGTTTGGAAATCACATGTCTTATATAAAATATGAGACATATTGATACCTAATTGCGATTAGTTAGGAATGGCCACTGTTTGACAATTATTTAAACAATTTTTTTGAACAGATGCACAGTTTTCGTATATGACAACGAATAGGCTCAATTCATTTTGCAGAATCAACCAAAAATGTCTTGCTAATGACTCCTTGCTGTCATTTTTCTCAATCTAACAACAACTTGTTATTATTTGATCAATCAACAAATTCACATTTACAACATTATTCCATGAATAAGCCAATTTTTTGTTGCATAACTACCTAAGAATGTGTTGCTAAAAGACTGCTGAATCTAATTCCGTTTGAATTGATGAAAAATGATTATTATTTGAACAAAATGAAGAAATGCACATTCTGAACATTTTTCTAAGAATAGGCTCGATTTTTTTAGTGAAATCAACTAAAAATGTATTTTCAATGCCTTATTGCTATTATACATTGACAATAAACAAGAACAGTTGATTATGTAAGCAATTTCCATAAATAAGTGTACATTTGCCCGAATTTTTGCGTGAACAGCTAACATCGATATCTATCTTTTTTCACAAGACCAATAAATAAATAGAGAATTTAATAACCCAATAGCCCAACAACCAAAACCCCATCACACCTTCGATATTAAAACATATATAATGACCTGGGTTTTTTATTTCCTTTCTAAGTAAACTGATATTCATCATAAAAAATACTCAAACTGTGAATTTATTCATAAATATTGTTCAAATAATTAACACTTTTTTCGAATTAGAAAAGTAGGACAAGAATGAATACTTGGCAAGACATTTTTGGTTGATTTAGCAAAAAAATACATACAGTGGATTTGTTCATGAATATTTTTTAAATTATTGAAAGTTATTAAAACTGGATAAATATGGAAAGAAGAAGTTATTAGAAAAGCATTTATGGTTTATTCCACAGAAAAATGAGCCAATCATGCAAAATCAGGCAAAATGTACACTTGTTTATATCAATTGTTCACATAATTATTATTCTTTTTTATTGGCAAAGATTATTAGCAAAGAGGCATTACAAATACATTTTTGGTTGATATCGCGAAGAAAGTGGAGCCTGTTCTTGGAAAAATAATCAAATTATGCATTTATTCATGAAAATTATTTATGTCATTAGTATTTTTAATCAATTTGAACAAAATTACAGCTAGGAGTCATTGGCATGACAATCTTGGGCAATATTGGGCAAAAGAAATTGAGCCAGTTAATTTTGACATACGAAAACTGAAAATTTGTTCATAAAAATTATTTGCATAATAAGCAATTTTTCTCTTACTCTAACTCAATCAGCATTATTTTTAGTTGGTTAGTACATTGAATTGAAAACTATTTTAAAGAATTTGCAACTCTTAAATTAAATTATATCACTAAAAACTTAGTCAAGAAAAACTTTAAACTTTGCTTTTTTTAGAATATTGGTGTTATTTTGCTGACCACAGTAATTAATTCCTGATGTTGAATCTTTCCGATCACTGTTCCAATTATTTTTGGGGAAAAGAGAAAAAATATTCCTTGGCCCAGATTTGAAAAGGGAACGCCACTATTCATGAGTGGTGCGTAAACCAATTGCCCCACCGTGGCCACAGTATATCGTTTCTTGTTTATCCTATTTGCACAAGATCACGCGGATCTGTGGGGATAAGCCGACGGCGAATCCGGTAAGTTAATTATTTAATGCACCACTCATGCATAGTGGCGATCCCGTTTCAAATCCAGGCCGAGGTAGATATTTTCTTATTATTGCAAAACTTATTGAACCAGTAATCGGCAAAATTCAACAGCAGAAATTATTTGTCGTTAATTAACAAGTTTCTGTTTAGATTATAAATTTTTACCCAGTTTGACCGAAAAGCCTTACACCGGAAATTTTTTCCGGCATCGATTTGAATTCCAGGTGTATATTGAATTCAAAAACTAGTTTTACAAGTCGTGTAAGTTAAGATGTGATTTTCTCTAAGATGTCATTTTCGGAAGATTGCAAAGTAAAAGCCAGGAACACTGATTAAGCTGAGGAATGGCGTGTTCGCCACATTAATTTTCTTTCCTAAATAAAGTTTTACTCGCTATAAATGGGATACAGTGAGTTCGGAACAAGTTGGTTTCCGTCGCCGCTGCGGATAATCCAATCGAGCGTTCATTGGTTGATACCCGTCGAAGTATCGTTCGTTCGTAATTCGATCCACGTCATTTCCGGCGAAGGAAGGAGAAGCTTAAAAGCATTGGATAATAAATAAAGCCTTGGATACTTATCTTCGAGATATGAATCCGTACCTGGATGGATCGACCTACGCCATTCTTCCGAAGAAATAAACAACCCCAGACAAGCCACTTTAATTCTGCGCTAAACCATTTATACGACGAATAATAGATATTGGGAGCGATCTCGTTCTGCAACCGCAGCTAGTGGATACGGTTCTGAAATTGATTCGTGACCGGCTTAAGATGTCTGTATACAGAATTCATCCACATTTTCGCAATTATAACCTTTTGTATGTGAGTGGAAAAGTATATGAAGCGGGATTTCATATCAAATCGGGCATTCGACCCCGGTGATGTCAAGGATCCTACCGACGGATAGTATCGGACCACTAACCGGGTCAGCTGTTAAAAATTAGCCTTGACTTTTAAAGTTTGCAGCTCCGTCAAGCATATTGATGCAAATATTTCTCTCAAATTGTTTCCTGGCTTATAAAATTCTGCGTTATATAAGCCGTAGCTTAGGTAATTTGGAATTGTAGGTATTGAATCATCACGTGACAAAGACACTTTTGATATAGCCGAATTGCTTCGGGCTCTAATATATGATTTTCCTACGTGATTCTTAACAATTCCCCGGTACTACCGATAGATAGTATCGGACCACTAAACTAGTCAACTGTTAAAAATTAGCATTGACTTGGAAAGGTGATAGCTTTGTCCTGAAAGAGCGGAAAATGGGGTTAGTCTAACGGATAATTCTGTAACGGTAGACAATTTGGAATGTCAAATAAATTTATTTTTCGAGCTCCTGCCAAGAGTTACAGTATGAAATTCCTTAAAAATATGAATTTCATTCGTGTCTTTCTCACTTGATAATTCACTATTAACAAAGAAAAATTACTCCAGCTAAGGCCCATTTAACGCAGAATTTAATATAAGCTTCTCAAAGGCTGTTTTATAAATATATGTTTCTTTATTCTGCACGGCGCCATCATCTTTCAAGGATAACTTTTGATGGGGCACCCGGTTAGTGGTCCAATAATATCCACTGTCCATGTAGGTCTACTTGCATCTTTAGGTAAACTATGAAAAATTAAGAAAAGTTTTATTACAAAAGTTGTATCTTGGAAACCAGCACAGTTTGATTTTTGGTGGCAGTCTAGAATGTTTCAAATTTCCGAATAAAAAAAAGTCCCATTCAGATTCCACTGGGATCCCGTCTAATTTTCTGCTAATATACTGGGTGCATGACTGTATTACCTATGAGTAATGACTTTCACTGAACATTCTAAAAGTTCAAATAATGACAAAGGTGTTTAAAAAGTTGTTTCTTTGTTGTTGAAATTTTACAACTGTTGATGAGATTTATGTCCCAAAAAGTACTGTTGAAAGACAATGTTGAAAACTCTAAAGAAGAAGAATTTGAAAGTATTTTGTGAAACCCTTCCGGTACATTTGTCGTAAAAAGTCATGCTAAAAAAATTATGTGGGACTTTTTCGGTAATTTCGTTCCTATTAAAACAGGTGAAAACTTTTGAGAAAAGCTTTTCCTATTCCCAATATTTCAGTGGGACTCAAGCCGGGATTCTGATGGGCTCCCAATGAAATTTTCTTAAAAAGGCCATCTTCGATTGTTGTTGTATTCATACTGATGTAAGAGGCACATCTTGTGATTTTTTTCGCTTGGCTAGTCTTTCATATGAAAAAAATTATTTCTTATAATGGTAAATTTTGTTTGCAATATTAATTCATTTTTTCAACATTATTAGTTGTATGCCCTCAAAAAGCCTAAATCATATATATTTAAATGCATAGTCACAACATTCAGAAGTATCAGATCTTTCAGATTTAATATTTAAAAAATATAGTTAAAATTTCAATTTTTCTATTCTGTTTTGTAATAAAAGGACTAAGACTTGAATTTACGGAATTGTTAATTAAATTAAGAAACTATAACGGAATTTTTGTGAATTCACCTTAATTACGAAAGAAATTTGTAATTTTCTGTTACACGTAACGGCATAAAGCTTCCGTTTGACGAAACATAAAATTTTGTTATTACATGTTTCGGAATTTTCAGGTACCATCTACCAGAAAATTACGTAATTGTAACTTGGAATTACGGAATGTGTAGCTGGAATTTCCTAATTATCATCGGCTAACGAAAATTTTCATTAACGAAATTTAAATATTTTGAAAGTAAAATTTAACGAAACTAAACGAATCCAGGAAAACCTCTTCTCATATTCCGGAAATTTGCGAATTTTGGTTGTTTCATTAACTCTTACTTTTCAAATATCTCAATTTTATTGCTGAATATTTCTGATAGTTTGATTTTTTCCAGTAATTTAAAATTTCTGAAATTTTGTAGTTCGATAATTATATTCTGTAGATTTTCATATTTTTCAGGAAAATCATGTTATCCTGATATGCCTTCTTCAGACACAAACCTAAGAATGATTAAACAAAAATTGAAATTTTGAGGAATTCGTTTTATATATTAAAATATCTGTTCTTTCTATATCAAGGAATAGTTGAGCGAGAACAAAACTTGCGATCCCTCATATTTGTATGAATATAAACAAATTAAAGGTAACCTTTTTACGAAAATTGACTTTTCAGTTTTTTCAAAAAGTGTACGCCTTTTTGGTCATGTTTAACATTTTTCAAGCTTCTTTAAGGAACTTATAAGCGTATGAATTGCATCTGGAATTACACTGAAAGTTCTCACAAATTATGCGAAATAATCCCTAAGATACAGCTTTTTCAAACAAATTTGTATTAGTTTTCTCCTAATTCCCATATATTTTAATTTTTCACTTTGTTTTTTAACAGGGTTTCATTAGAACAATTATATTTTTTCTGGCTTTATGCTGATCTTTTTATTTCAGTTTCTGTTGAAGCATAAAATGCTTGAGTAACTAGGTTTTATATTACGAAAATTCGATCCTTTACAACATCAAAGTAATCCTTGCTATGGCTCCTTTTCGTCGACCTATCGGTCGGGTTAAGCGGGCGACGAATTAATTAAACTTGTATTAACGATATCGATGAATCAGCGATACAGCGAGTCTGGATACGCTGACGAGTAAATCCTGGCTAGGAGTAATAATTTTTAAAAACTGCTCGTACGATTTCACTTTATTTTACCCGGTTCATAAAATCTTTTTAAATCTATATTCAGATAATTGTTTCCAAAAATGGTTAAAATTTCAGACCAATTTATCTAATGATGAAAACAACTCAGAATAATAGGATAGAGTGAGCAGAAGCAGAATCTGTATTGTTGCTTAACCTCATCCTGTCCAGATGCCCATTAAAAGGTCACTTCCGGTACAATTTTTGGGTCGGTTTCCAGCCCATCGAGATTAAGGATGATTCCAACGCCAAAATTTAGCTCGAGTCTCCCCCTATCTAATTCACCAGGTTTGCCACCTTTTATCCTGTTCCAAATACCGGGCAACCCTCTTTGGAAATCGGAAAAGGGCCTCTGGGGGTGAACATGTAACAATTTTCCCTGCACGTATCAGGCATAAATTGACGGCATAGCTAGACACCCATGAGAGAGGAAATCCCTCCAAGATTTGACCTTTTACGCAAAAAATGCTAGGCCAATTTCAATGAAAAAATATATGTTTAGTAGGCTATGTGGGCAATTTTCGAGTTGAATTTTTTCAAAAATCTGACAAAAAATTATGAGGGAAAAATGTTGAAATTTTCAACAACAAAAATTTCAGGTTTTTTGTAGAGGTATTTCTTGGTAAACAATCTGTTGAGAATTAAAACATAAGTTTAGCCTAATTTTTTGGTCGGAATCTTTTTTTTAGCCTGATGCTAAAGTGTGTCATTATAATTGCTAAAATATAGTTATTAAAATTATACTTTCTGCAATTTTTGAATATCCAGAGGAAAAAATTTTAGGATGATTTTTTGGTCGGAAATTTTAATTATTTTTTCTGGAGGATTCTTCCACTAGATTTGGTGAAATGCCAAAAAATAATGAAAAAAAATCCTAATTTCGTAACAAATTTTGCTCAAGTAGACAGCCGTAGGGATTTTTTTGAAAAAATAATTTGGAATGTATCTCATAAATGTAACCTGGAATTTTTGTTTCTACGCAACATACATTCTCTTCATTGAAATCGGCCTAGCCGTTTTTGAGTAAAACCAGTTTTTTCATTTTAATTTCCTCCTCCATAGCTTCTGAAAAAATGCGATTTAAAGGTCAAGTCTTGTAGGGATTTCATGTCTCATGGGTTTCTAGCTATGCCATCAATTTCTGCCTGCTACGTGCAGGGGAAACTGTTACATGCTTACCCTCAGAGGCCCTTTTCTAAAATACGGGCTTTCGTAAGATGTTGTTAAGGGTTTCGAATAGGGTGGGGGGGGGGCGCCCCGGGCTACCTCAGTGCTTTTGATAAAGCTCATTCAATACTACATTTTGAGCTCTTTTCATCCTTATCGCGATGAGTCGATGATACCGATTCTGCTTCAGATAATCTATACTATTATTCTGAGTTGGTTTCATCCTTAGACTCGATGGGCTGGAATTTGAGCGATCGACGCTTGAACTACTACAAAAAAATAGGTGGAACGAAATTATCGAAAATCGCGGAATCATTGTTGTTGAATACCTAATTAGGTATTTTCATTGGACGACCAGCTTTGGACAACTTCAGTTTGCTGAGTGCTGAGGGGAAAACAATGGTCCCAATGCATAGAATTTGGTCCATTTTGGCACTATTTTGTTCATATTTTCGTGAAAACTATTTTTTTCTATATAAGCGTATTCGAAAATTAGTTTTTGATTTTTAGAAAAAATTTAATGAAATAATAAAATGATTATTATTATTTATTACGGTGATATTACAAATAAAGTTTTGTTCCATGCACTTGCTGCCATTGTTTTCTCCTCAGCACTCGACAAAGTGAAGCTCACTAGCAATGCAGTGAACATGCCTAAATGGCTTCATACTGAGTGAATATGACTTCGAGTGGCTGTTTTCAGTTTTTTTTTAATTTCATAAAATTTTGTGAATCGCAATTTCCAAATGAGACATTTAAATTCTGAAAACTTATTTCGTAGAAAACAAAATAAACCAATTTCGAAATAATTCTTGGACAATAAAGGTAACAATATTCTGTTCTTGAAGTTTTAATAAAATGTAAAGTGATTCTATTTGATAATGAAAATTATTTATGAATGTTTCTAGAAATTATTCATGAACTAGACAATTTTATTTGTAATTGCATTTTCGAATTAGAAAATTATTATTTTTTCAACGTTTTGCTACCAGACTATAATTTCTTAACTTTTTTTACACATTCAAAAAAATGAAATAATGAATAAATAGTTATTCGAAATTTTTATTCTGTATTAAAAAATATTTTTTGTTTAAATTATAATTTGCCTTAATTTTTTTTTATTCTGGGCTGAAAAATATTTTCTGGCTGCAAATTCAACAATTTTGTTGAAAATTCGTCTCCTTGGTTTAAAAATTCATTTCCTTAGTAGAAATTTTATCTTTTTCTTTTTAAAATTGCGAATGTTTGTTTTAAAATTAAAAACTTTGCTTGGCTGAGCATTCAACTATTTCGTTAGAAATTTTGTCTTTTCGAATAAAGTCAAATATTTTTTATATAAAATTAAAAATATTTTTAGTTTGATTATCAACTATTATATTTTTCGTTGAGAATTAATCTTTTTTCATTGAAAATTCAATTACATGGTTTGAAGTTGAATTACTTTGGTTAAAATTCACTTGTTCGGTTGAAGATTCATCATTTTAATTTAAAGTTTATCTCTTTGTTTGAACGTGTAATCATTTTGTTAAAAATTTGTCTTTTTGGCAAGAAATAAATCTTCGTGGTTGAAAATGAACTCTTTTGTGAAAAATTAATAGTTTCAGGGGAAAAAAGTAATATTTTTGTAGATCATTTGTCTCTTTTGTAGAATATATTTCTTTGTTTGTTCAAACTACAACTGTTTGAAAATTCATCTTCTCTGATTTAAGGTTCAACTATTTAACTATTTCGTTGAAAATTAGTTTTTTTTAATGAATTTAACTGTATCTTATACAAAATAAAAATACTTTTGGATTGATATATCGGCTATTAAATGTTTTTCAACTTTTTTGTTGAATTTCCTTCTCTTTTTGAATCTTCTCAAGAGTCTTAGAAAAATAATATTCATATAATCTTGAAACAAGTAAAAAAATGAACCTAAGAATGAATATTTATCGAAAATTTGTATTCTGTGTTTAAAAACGATTTTGCCCCTGGAACAGAGAAAGTACACGCGCGCGCGCGGCCAGCGATTAATGATCCTAGTATTGTTGAAAACCTGATTGGCTTTTGAATGACTTGAAACTGTTTCACTTATTACATTCAAAACTTGAAAATAAAATACGCTGCTATCTTTCAATTTTTTCACGTTATGGGGGCGAACTATTATTATTATTATTATATTATTGATTACTGCTATATGCTGATATGATATTATTATTATATTCATAAGAAAATGAAAAATAATTTCAGTGAATCACAAACAATTATTTATTCCAAATAATTTGTAGAGAATGTGAAGGATTGTAATAGGGTTGAAAGGTTTTCAAAGAATATCTATGAAAATTAATCGATTCAATGAGATTTCAAGGAATTTTAAGAGATTCCAAAAGATTCAAAGTAGTTTTAAAGCATTTTCAAATATTTTAGGGCAAATCGCAAAAACTTTATTTGTTCTAATAAATTGCAAAGAATTGTGAGATTTTGCAAAGTATTTTAAAAGATTTCAGGATCACGAGTGACTCCAAAACATTTAAAGGGATTCACATATTTTCTAACGATTTCAAGTGATTCAGAAATATTTGACAGGATTTCCGAGAATCTTTTGACATTTTTATGGATTCTAAGAAACTACAAGGGATTTCCAGAGATTTTATTTGAAGGAATTTGGAGGGATTGCAAAATGTTTAAAAATATTTCAGTGGGACTCCAACGATTTCAAAAGCTTCTAAAATTTTTCAATAAATATAACGCATTTGAAAAAATTTGCGGGCGTCAGAAGAATCCTGAAAAATGAAGCTCCAAACAGAAACAGAAAATTCCCATAATAATCAAATTGTCGACAAATTGAAATTGTCGAAGTGAAAAATTCTCGAATAATTAAATATTAAAAACTAAAAAATGTCCGAATGACGCAACTCTCGAATCTAAGCAAATAAGAAAATTATTTTAATATTGAATGAATAATAAATATAAAATATTTTCAGTGAATAAAAGTATTTTTCAAACTTTTTTCTAATTTTAAAAGAATCTTCAAATCGTTTGGATTCGGGAAGTTTATAGTTTGAAAATTTGTTCCTGTCCGAAATTCATAGTCTCGGTTTTTCTTTAGAATTTCGGCAATTTTATTTCGGGAATGAAGTATATTCGGAAACTCTTAAATTCGATAATATTACAAATATAGTCGGCAATATTATCATCTAGTAATTTTCTAATTCGGACAATTTGAATTGTCGGCAATTTTATAATTTTGAGATTTTTCTGTTTTTAATATTTTGTTTTATGGCAATTTTATGTCAGGAATTTTATTATTCTGAATTTTCCAATCGTCCAAATGCTTAAGTTTTTAGAAGTATTTGCATTAATTTTAAGGGATTTCATTGAGCTTTAGAAAAATTCATAGGATTTCATGAGCTTCCAGAAAATTTCAAGCCATTCCAAGAAACGGTTGAAAGGTTCAAAATGTTTCAAAAGACTTACAGAGTGATCAAATTCTCATTTAATACTAACTAAGAAATGAGTATTTTAAGATGAAGAAATATTTATTGAAATGGTTTTTGTAGGGCTTGTGGCCAGTAAATAATTAGTAGCCATTTTCTGATATATTTATTCTCATATTTGAATTATTACTACTTATGAATGAAATACTTAATTAAATATAATTGAAAATGCGTATTTTGAATAATTTATCCATTTTCAGTGCAATAGAACTAGCAGTGCGAGAAATCCGGAAATACTTATCAATTACATATTTCTTTGAAGATAAAGTCGTGAAACTCTTTAAAAAAATTCAAAGGTATATAAATCTTAAAATGAATAATAAAGGTCAAACGCTCTGAGAATGTATCTCTTATCTGAATTTTAGCAATTGTATGAGTCAAGTTGCAAGAGCGGATACACAAACATCAATGAAGGAAAATCACCCAAAAGGAATGAAGAAGTTCTATTATTAAAGACAAAGAGTTGCTAAGAGAAATTTTCTAAGGAAGTTTTCTTTCTAAAGGAAGGATGTTTAGTGGTGCTTCATATCCTCTCAAAGACGACTTATCGCGCTTCAGAAAGTATGATGAATACGAATTACCACATTTCTCTGCAACTGCTGGAAAGAACGAAACGACACTCGTGGTAGAACTACAATTGTGAAACAATGCAGCACTCTACTTTGATTGGCAACAAAGTTTTAATGCGTGGAAAACTTTTATAATCCACAAGAAAGTTAGATAATTAAATTTAAGTTTGCAAAAAAAATCCTAGGAGATTTTGATCAATAATATTTTAGGAATTCATTTTTATTTATAAAATGAACAATTTTGACGAAAGATGTTCTTATAAAATTGTGTAGCTACCAAACATTTTTTTAAATTTACATTTGTGTGAAGGGGCTCTTGTTTTTTTCTATGAAGGGTTGCATTCCAGAACTAGATGTCCAACACTTTGGCCGAAAATGGGCTTTTTGCATGAAAATGGTTAAAAAATCAAATACATATTGTTTTAAAAGGATTTGTTCGAAATCTCATTTGTAATGTACACTATAAGAAATGTCTGTAAGAATTTTCAGAGACCCGTCACTGAAGCTTTATGTAGAAATCGTTTCTGAGTTTTACTAAACAGGAACAGAAATTTCAGCAACGGAAACTACATAAAGCTTCAGTCATATGTATCAGAGACTTCTGCGACATTTTAGCAATATTCAGTGACTGTAACTATAAATTTCAAGAAAATATAATTTTTTGGTTTATTCATTTTAATGTAAAGTATGTAGCCTATATTTGCCCTGAAAATATAAATAGTAAGAAAATATGAGTCAAGCAAATATAACACATTTGATTCCTTAAGTATATAATATAACCTAAGTGCATATTTAATCATTTACATATAAACTTCACTCACATATAGTCTCACTATGAATTATATTGTTAAGAAAAATATATACTGCGAATTTGTATTAAAATTAACGAACCAACGCGGTCCTGATGTACCTTTTTAGAAGTTAATTTACGAGGCAGATAATAGCAGTATCTTGTAACTATTTGATTCACAAAAAGAACTGACGGATCAGTAATGTTGCGGCTCAAGTGAAACTTGGGATCATTCAGAACGTAGGCTCTAAAGGAACTCTTATTAAGGGTTCCTTTTTAGTTGGTTTATATCCGATAGATGGCCATCAACGGTTGCCAACGTTTTCAACTGCTCATGTGCCGAGAAGCGCGGGCCGATTTGAAATCAATAAATACTATGAATAGTCACACAAATAAATGTTACCAACAGTTTTTTATTCTTATTAAAAACAAATTAAATTGAATTATAGAAATATCTAGCTTCTTGGAAAAATCTTATATTAACCTAATACTGCAAGTGTATATTATATCATTTTGAATAGTCCCGCGCTTCTTGTGCATGCGCAGTGGAAAACTCCTGATTTGCAACATAACCTTAAAAACTGTCACATTTCATGTGCGATATCTTCCTTTCAAGAATTACTAATGTTTTTGATTTTAGTTTCTTCATTAAATGTTTTCCAGTGCAATATTATTTAATTCAAATTATAAAGCAAAATGTGCATCATTAACTTGTGCAATCTTTGGAGTGAGTCAAGGCAGACGTCGGAAAAAGGCTCTATTGGAACCATTTGAATCCACACTTGGGTTAATTCAGAATCCATTTATCATTTTAGGTTCCTTTTCAGCAAAAGAGGTTCCTTTTTGTTGCAGCTCCTTCAGAACTAAAAGTTGGTTCTAATAGAAACCCCAGTTTTTTCTGTGTTGCAAAAATAATTCATTCATCATCCGAACATCTAGGTCGTTGTCTTTACTCGTGATTTCAACGGTTTATTAAGGTTCTTGTTCTCTTGAAAATTTTAATTTTTTTTCAGGCTTGAGATTGTTTAATACCAAAAAAAGGTTTATTGCATCGTTGAAATTCAACACAACAACAACAGAACACACACAACACACAACAACAGAATAATTTTTTGAATCTAAATACGATTTTAAAACCCCAAGAAATTGAAGCCTCCAAATTTTTGAACGATTTACTCGGAAATATTTCATTTTTTGTAAATAAACTCATTCGATCCTAATTTAGAAACTCAATATCTTGGAACCGAGTTTTTATTTTTTGTTAGAACTGACAATTGCACTTTTCATCGTGTTGCGCAACCAAGCCTGTTCCAATTGTAGGTTCCTGTCACTTTGAGATTGTAAACTTCCACATTCTATTTTTCGAAACTGGATAATTTTCTCAATCATAGTTTTTTGGCCTCAATTCAAAAACACTTTAACTTCGGAGTCAACTTTTGTTTCTTCTTTAAATAATGATTTTGATTTTAACCCTCAAACGGCACACTTCAACCCAGCATACGTAAACGGCACACTAGTGCGAATTGGGATTTTCTGATTTCAGCTGAACATTTTAATATGAAAATAATTTCCAAAATCTGCGTATAAATATATGATTTTGGGGTAAAATTTCTCGCCCAATCCGTTGGGGCAACTTGAATTTATCGAAAATTATAACAACTCATCACAAAATTGTTATTAAAAAAAGGCTTTCTTGAAAAATAGACATTTTCAACAAAAAAACATAATTTTTTCAAAATTAAAGGTATTGAAATGTAACTAACGCGATTCTTTATTTAAATAGATGTTCTTTCATGAAAAAAATATGCCAATCCGATAAAATTAGATTAAGTATTTTTCCAGATGTGTCAGATTTTCGGTATTTTTGTATGAAGTATATCACGAGTGCAGGACAGCACACATTGTTATTTTTGTAGTATACAAGCATATTATTGTATAAATAGTGTTTTTGTGTCAAAGTTTGAAAGAATTCATTTTATTATAACTTTGGGAAGCTCCCAATGTGACTGATTGGTAAAAACATTGATCAGTGAATTGTGTCAGGGCGGTGATGTGCGACGTGAGGGTTTGTTAGGAAAGAGTAAAAGTACATAGAATATTTAGAGAAAAGAAAAAGTTTTACTACCTATTTTTAGAAAAAATTAACATTATTATATTGTGAAACTATTACTCTTATGACAATCATCATTGAACATTATTCATTAAGACCAATGCAGTCAACGCAGACAGAAGCTCTGTGATCGACGCACATCGTCTTCAGACTCTTCTGCTAGTGCCTGCAGAACAGTCCTAGAACTTCCCAAACTGTAACGACGTCCTTACTCCGCCATTCTTAATATAACAAAAATGGTTGAAAAAATATCATCATATCAATTTAAAGTCTAACAATAGCGAGTAATTGTAAACTTTGTGCTTTTCGTGCAATATTTGCACTGGTTCATGAAATGTTATTTATTATTGTTTATAATCTTTCTTTTTGTTCATAGACATATTTATGAACAAATTAACTTACCTTTTTATGAAAGATCTTGTTTCAGGCACAGAAACAACGTTTTACAATTTTTCATAAAACTCGACTTGGCACCTTCTAACGGCACACTAGTGCGAATTTGCACCACTTGAAACTTTTATAGTGTCTCACTCGGCTGCTCGCAGGCGGATGACTATCTGTTTACGCGTCATGTATTTGTGGGTGTATGGACATATTTAACGTAGCGGTGAGAGACCTTGAAAATAGTTTTAGAAAAAATATCAGCGCTTTGAAATTTTTGCTGGTGCGAATTCGCACTAGTGTGCCGTTTGAGGGTTAAAAAACCTTTTTTTTTTGAAATGCTTGAAAAAATGAAAATGATTGATTTTATTTTATACTTTATACTTTACCCTTTTAGAAAAGAATTCCTCTTTTTCCCATTTTCAAGGAACTTCACCTTTCTCTCATTTTTTCGCTCAAATGCGAAGTGAATTGATAGAACCCAATAAGAAAATATAACTATTCATCGTTCAAACATGATTATTTTTAATTTTCAAGTCTACCATGATATTTTTCGTTCAGAATTCATCTCTTTTGTTTGAAATTCTACTATTCAGTTAAAGATTCATCTATTTTGTTGAATTTTTTAAAATGAAAACTCATTTCCTTCACCGAAAATTTAGCTTATTCGTTTTTGGCTGAAAGTTGATCGTTGTCAAATAAACATTCAACTAGTATTGAATTTTTTATTGCAAATTTATCTTTGTTGATTGCAAATTCAACTAATTGTTTAAAATTCGGACCAAAGTGTATATATTGTGTTGTAAATTCATTTCTTTTGGTATAAAATTAGTCTTCTGGATTGAAAATCCAACATCTTGGTTGTGAATTGAACTACTTGGTCAAAAATTAATTTTATTAGTTGAAGATCTATGATTCTGGATAAAACTTTGTTTTTTTTTGTTGAAAATAAATGATTGAACTGAAAATTCAATCATAATCCATTTTTGGTTAGAAATTAATCGTCTTCAGTTAAAACTATAACTATTTGGCATGGAAATTCAATTGTTTTCTAAAAAATTCTCCTTTCTGGTTGAAAATTCTACAAATTGATGGATATTTTTCTTTCTCCTTTGGAATGAAAAACTTTTCCAGGCTGAAAATTAAAATCTTTTGTTGAAAATTCGTCTTTTTGTTTATAAAATTTACTTTGTTTTTGTGGAAATTGTATCTTTTTTGGTTAATATAATGTAACTGTTCAGGTAGAAATAAATAAATTGTTTGGTCGAATTCAACGTACAATATCAACTATTATATTTTTCGTTTAGTATTATACTTTTTTGAATTAATTAGCTTTAACGTCATTGCTAAAAATTCACTTTTTTCGTTGAAGGTTCATCATTTTAGTTACGAATCCATCTAATTAGTTGCAAAATTAATTATTTTGTTAAAAATTCAACCATTTCTGGGAAAACTAATTTCTTTTACTTTCTTAGAATTTAACTCTTTTGTTGAACATTTGTCGTTTTGGATGGAAAATTCGTCCTTTTGTATCAAGCATTCATCCTTCTTTTTAGAAAGCCGTCTTTTTAGTTCGAAACTTCACTATTTCGTTAAATTTTCGTTCATTTTGATTGGCAGTTCAACTGTTTGATTGATAGTTGATACTTGCAGGTAGAAAATGCAACAATGTGTTAAAAAATTTAACAATTTCCCTGAAAATTCAACTATCTTTTTGAAAATTCATCTATTTCGTTAGAAAGTCATCTTTTGTTTAAAAGTTCAACATTTTTATTTTTGGATTTAAAATTCATCCTATTTGGTAGGAAAATTTTTTGTTGAAAATTCATCTTTCCTTGTTAAAAATTAATTTCTCTTCTGAGAAGCTCGCCTTCTTGTCTTACAGATTCGACTGTTTCGTTAAAATTGCAATTGTTTGTACGTGAATTCAATTTCTTTTTTTTTTTAATTTGACCTTTTGCTTGTAAATCCAACAATTTGGTTAAGAATTCGTCTCTCTTATTAGAAAGTTCAACTATCTGGTTGTAAATCTGTTGCGATTAAAATTCAACTCTTTTCTACAAAATTTGATTCCCTAGCTTAAAATCTCAACTCGTTTCTTAAACACTTTTTGATAAAAAGGTGTTCAAAATAGTGTGACGTAATTTTGAAACGGCCCCTAAATTTTTAAGGAATCGAGAGCTATATTCACTCACTTTTTTTGTGTACCGCCTCTTTTCCCGTATAGTAGAGTTGACTTACCTGAAACAAAAAGAATATTTATAAATGTATTGAATGTAGAAATTCTCTTTATTTAACATAAATTGAAATAATATATTCTAAAATTAAAAATCATTCAAACTTGTAATGAAGTTTGCGACTTACAATTTTCACAATATGTTTTCATGAAAAGTTCATGAATCTCCTTTAAATCCTGCTCCTTCCTGTCGTAATTTTACAGCCTGTACAATATTTCTGAAGATCGAACTGTATTATTTTCCTCTGCAGGGGAAGTTCGAAATAAAGTGATAATGAAACAGGGTGCCTCAATTTTTATGAGCAGTAGAGTTTACGCTGAAAACCTCAGTATGCGTATATTCTTGTTCCCGAGATTCGAGAATTTTACGTTTTTATCCCTTTTGCTAATATCACCACTGAATTGAGTAAATTTATATTACTCAACTCTGTGAAGATATTGTAATAATATATGACGTGAAAAGAGCAATCTATTTTACTCAAATTGAAAGTAAAGCTGACAAATTTGTAGAAAAAGTTCTCGAGTTCTATAATATTATGAATTGAAAAAAAATTAATATTTTTTGTAGTTAATAATCTGAAACTTTAGACATAATTTTGTAAGAGGTTCAACATTCAATAATTACATTTCAATCTGGGGAAAGAGTGTCGTAATTTCTTGAATTGCAGAAACCTTTGAACATACTGAAATAGCTTTTCACCATATAAAATTAAAAAAAAAATCTTTTATTTTCGATAAATACAAATAATTTATGACTTTTCTATTTAAATATTACTATTGGCATATATCAATTGCAAAATTTTGGTTTAATGAAAACATTCCCCAACAAAATATCTTCAGATATTAAAATTATAGGTAATAATAATTGCAATAATTAAAGATATTTATATAATTGGAAAATATTTTTATAAAGATATTGAAACTAAGTTTTGTAAAGTAAATGTGTTCGAAAATTATAATATCAGCGAAATTCTATGTAATATAAAAACTCAGTTCCTTATTTTTTCATTATTTTATTAGAAAGCCCGTATTCAAATTGATAAACATTATTCTTCAAATCTTGGAAGTCAATTAGATGCGATATATGTAGCATAGAAACATCAGGCTGATGCCTCATTTAGTGAAAAAGATGTTCCCAATTTTTCATATGTTGAAAAATCAAGAGGTCTCTATTCTCTCTTAAATAATCTTAAAGGGTTAAAAATTTAATAAAAGACCAACGTTTTTATGAATAGATTTTTATGTCATTTTCGTATTTCTTTTTTAAATATGACGAATGTTTGAGTCTTGCCAGTATTCAGAACATTTGAAAATTCTTTAAATTAATGCACTTACAAAGTTTAATCTGATAAAACTTATTGACCCTAATAGCACGGAACGTTCCGGGAACGTTATGCGGGCACCTTCGGAACGTTACACTGGAACGTTCTAGGAACGTTCCCGGAACATGTAAAATGTCCGCCCCTTAGGAACGTTCCACTGGGACCTGAGGGGAACCTTCCCTTATTGTTATTTTTAACAACAATTATCTCGTAAACCGTAAGAGATATGTAAGAATGGATGTCATTTTCGAGTTTTGAGTACCGCATATACTACACTATAATATGATATCCGTATCATACATTCACATCGATTTTCACCTATCACTTACGATTTACGCGTTATTTATTGATAATAATAAAAATAACGTTAATTTATGTTTGTAACGTTGCAGTGAAACGTGCCGAAAGTTCCCGCGGAACGTTCCGTGCTACTAGGGGACACTTTATAACAAAATCTAACATAAAATAGTATATTGCGTGACGAGAGTCGGAAGGCATTATTAATTTCATATTAATGAAGTTCTTCCATTTTGAAAATTCAAGCTTTTTGGCGCGCTCACTAGGTGCCGTAAACCTTCCGTTCAATTTGGTCAGCGATTTGTTGTTCTAATTATTTTCTACAATATCTATGCCTTAACTATAGCCCCCATTTGATAAATTAGCTGTTTAATTATTATGTCTGTACGTCGTTGATTAAACCCAAATCGAAATGTTTTCTTCGTCGTTGTCGTTTTGACATGCAGTTTTTTAGTTCGTTTAGTCTCAATTTTTTTGGCAGGAGGTTAAGCAATTTATTTACATTTTGATTGAATTATTACGACACTTACTTACATTAAACACCTCATTTATCTTATATAATAATTTTTATTAATATATTCATATTCAAAATATAATATTGTATTTACGTAGATTTTCAATTATTTTCCACTCCCTTTTGTATCAGTGTTTGATTTCAGCATATATAAAATTTTTCTGATTTTAGCCTTGAAAAGGACACGAAGCCTTGTAGAAAAATCGAATTGTATAGCCATAGTTCTACTTTTTTTTTTTGAAATAAAAGTTTTGTAGGTAATTTTCTGAAACGTATGACCAAGAAAATTCTTCCTTTTTCCCTTGAGAAAATTACTCGGTAAGAAGACTTGTATTGCTTGGGATTAAAAAATGTAATCCACTCGAATACCTAAGTTTTTCTCCCATCTTCTAGACCATTGATTTAATAGATAGGAACTGAAATCAATCCTCTTTAATGCACCTTAAATAAATTTCGTAGAAAAGCTAGTACTGGATGAAATCGAAAAATACGACATATATCCTATTTCAAGACATTGGAAAGAGTTTCATACTAATAATAAATGAAAATTTTCTCCCGTTTGTGCAACACAACATAATTTTCAGAGATGTTGCTGCAACCATTAGAACTCCAGGGAATTAAATTTCAGAGAAATATATAACTTTCTTCCGGATTGCAGCTCATTGGGAAATTCAAGTATTAAAATGGAACCGATAAATTTTTATTCATACCAATATTAACACTTATACTGCAAAAGGTTTTGTTCAATTATAACGATGCAGTAAACCTATATTTTCCGGCATGAATGATCTCAAGCGCGAGAAAGATTCAAAATTTACACTAGAGGAAGAAACTAAAAAAATGGTTGAAATCGCGAGCAAAGGAAACGATCTGAAAGGTCGGTTGATGAGTGAATTATCTTTGCAGTAAAATAGTTACAAGATACTGCGATCATCTGCCTTGTAAATGAACTTTCAAAACGGTACATCAGGACCGCAATTGACTAGTGCCAGCAGCGTAAATTAATAATTAATCCAGGTTTCAATTGAATGGCGAGGCTGCTACTAATTTGTCTTAACAATATAAATTATATTAATTTATTAATATTGTCAAAAAAATACAGATTAATATTTGGTATTAAAATTAATGAGCAGTAACTGAAAATTACTGAATTGTAACAGAATTTTCTGAAACACGTGACTGAAGCTTTATGCAGTTACCAGTGTTAAAACTTCTTCCACGATTATTTTCAATTCAACCCTTCTCTCTGGGATCTACATCTTAATCGCGTCCGAAGAAAGGTTAATCCTTATGATCACAAGTCGACAAAATTTATTTTGTTTCTTGAGTTTTTGTTCTACTGCTTGGATTCTGATTCTAGACATCACAAAACACTTAAATTTCCATTTTCAGCTTTTAAAGTTTGCTTTTGTCTCATTTACGTCGATAAGTGAGTTTTAAAGATTTTAATTGATTTTATGAGCAAAAGATGTTAGCTCTTTGATCAGCCCGATAGCAAATTGCATATTATTTGTGAAGGGCACAGTAGTGAGTGTTGACTTGCCTAGCACAGCCGTAACAACCGCCCTTGTGTACTACTAAGTTAGAAAATGGCATCAAGACAGTGTAAACAGGATCTTGATCCATTCTGTTTTATTTGCGGTGAATTTATTAAAGATGCAAAAAAATTGCTTTGGCAACAAATATGAAGCTTTTCAAAGCTTATGAAGCCGACTTTAACTATGCTTAACATTTTTAAAAATATGGGCTGAAGAATGTCCCATAAGCTTCATATGAACTACATTCACACCTGAATTAATTTAAAGACAATATGGGTGCCTACTCAGAGGACTAAGGAGAACGTTTTCCTCAAGATGTGATGGATTTTGATAGACGTTACCAAGGGCAGTACAACGAGAATATGATAGGAGATCACATTTGGGGTTTAATACGAGAAAACCCATACAATCATAAGAGAACTACTAAAAATATTCATTTTTGAACTTGATTTTTTGTTATTTTACATGTATATGCTATTGTCTATCACAATTCTTGACTTAGAAAGACTTTGATGTTGAGCAAAAACTTCGTTAATCGCAATTAAAAATAAAATTATATAAAACAAATATAAAAATCCGTCATTTTCCTTGAAAATTCGAAAAATTTCTCTAGTTACTACGAAAGCAAACTTTGATCAGAAAAATTATTTTTTGCTTTATTTGTAACATAGGAGAAATCAAAGTTTCACATTCACAAGCCAGACCCAAAAATCGTGTCGACCGGTGTAATTTTTAAGTTCTACAAAGGTTCGCAAAAAATTATTATTTTTCGCTTACCTTACACAATAATTCTCTCTCGGTAAATATTATTCAACGAGTTGTCATTCCTTCATGAGTACATACTATTTTAATAAAAAAGATATGGTCGCGAAATTAGTGGCCATTGGGTTTCAGCTGAAAAGACGGGATAGAAGACTGACATTTAGCATTCACGGTTAGTGAAGGTCGGATAGTTACGAATTGAGAATGAATCAGGGTTGGTATTGGGTGGGCGGGCGGTCGATTTAAACAGAAAATACAAAAAGTAAATTAACTGGACAGAACGGGCAGCCATTCGGTGGTTTGTTCCACCACCCTGTGCCGCAGCGTCACGTGTGTCGGATCGTGCGGTGCTTGCGGTTCGTGGATTTTACGAACACCGGGTATATTATTACGCCGATGGGTGCGTATCTGCGTCCTGGTCCACCCACGCATGGACCAATTCGGACCATATGCTGACCACGCTCAAAATCGAACGCGACCTCCTGGTACTATTTCGTGTGATCGTAAATCGCGTTCTGCCGCGTTGCTCGCTACGCAGGAGTGAAGAACTTTTATTTATGCAAATTCCAGATTAACTGTTCGAGGCACCTTGGCAAGGAGTTGCCGACGAACAAAATCCTCTTGACAAGAGCGCATTTATACCGTCTGTGATTTACTGCAGCAATCATTTTTTGTTGAACTTAGGGATACTCTACTCTGTTCGAAATTTTTGTAGGAACTTTCAGGGACGCGTCACTAAAGCTTTGTGCAGACATCGTTTCTAAATTGTCCTAAATAGAAACAGAAATTTCAGCAACGGTAACAGCATGAAGCTTCAGTTACATGTTTGAAAAATTCCGTTACAATTTAATAATGATCAGTTACTGTAAATAAAAATTTCAAGTATTTAAACTTTTTTTTTTGCTGCATTAATTTTACTATGAAATTTGTAGTTTAAATTTGTCCTGACAAAATAAATAGTAGGAAAATTTGAGTGAAGTTACTATAACCACATTTAAATGATCACTAAGGCTTTGGAAATATTTTGTTCCTATATTGTATTGTTTCGACATCACTCATGATTTTTTTTAGCCTGAAATATCTGAAGGTGAATCTTAAGGCGCGTCCTTCAAGGGATAAAATTATTAACCCAACAGAACGACTCAAAATTAGAGAAAACCTAAAAGCCAAGAGGACGTCATGTGGCGTAAACAGTGAACACACTGTTCAATTGGAAACTGGATTAATCATCAATTTACACAGCTGCTTGTCACTTTCGGTTCTGGTTTCCCTTTTTAGAAGTTCATCTCAAAGCAGATGATCGCAGTATTTCGTGAGTACTTTACTGCAAAGCTAATTTGTTCATCAACCGAGCTTCTATAGGCCTTTACTCGCGATTTTAACGCTTATTTCAGTTTTTTCTTTTCGTGAAAATTTCAAATCCTTTTCACTCTTGAGGTCATTTAATATTGGAAAAAGTAGGTTTACTGCATCGTTATAATTCGACATAACCTTCTGCAGTGCACTGCCGCCCATGGCTACAATCGCTATGCCTTGTCCGCTTCGAACATGCATTTTTCGAACGTTTCTAGCAGTGTACCTCAAACTCAAAATTATCAGATTTTGTTCAAATTTGGTCCACGAGAAAAAATTATGAAAACTAACAAGTAGTCATTCATCGCAATTTACATGACATTACTCACAATTTATATAACTGCGAGGAAAACATGACTATAATTGGATCAAACTGAAGTATGTTATTTAAATATTTAATGACAATGACTTATGAATATCAGGTGCATTTAGAACTTTCTTCACTTACAAAAATGTTGTTCAAATTCAAAATGTTTTACAATTTTCATTATTAACTGAATAATTATAACATTGACGATACTGTGTTGCGTTTTTTTCACTCTTTACGTCATATCAATCACAAGAAATTATATTACAATACCATACTGTTAATTCTAGCACAAGTAAAAGGTAGCATGTCATAAGAGCCTGACCCACATTTTTAAGATTTTACAGAAGAAAAAAAAACCTTGTCAAAAATCAAATATTTTATTCAAACAAAAATAGGAAAGCACATTCAAAATGAATAAGTGCTAAGTGAATCCTCAGAGCTCGATTACGAAACATTATTAGGTTCCAAGAAAATTTAAAAATTTTATTTTCATTTGAGCTTGATCAAATTTAGATCTTGATGACAAATCCAATTTTCAGTTGAAAATAAAGTGTCATAGAAGATCCCGATTTTCCTTATCGCATGTTAAGCAAAAAAATAAAAATTATGATTATAAAAAGAATTCTTCAATCAGGACCTATATAAGTTGGTGGATAGTATTGGCAAAAAGTTCATCTCAGGATTTATATTTTTCAAGATTTGCATACGTTCATTAATAATATTTCACGGGCTCACTTTTTTTCACAGAATACTTTTTTCTATGATTTTGAACTATTTTGCGCTGAAAAATAAACTAAAATACCTATCCCTTCTGGAAATAGGTCAAATGAAAATTTGAGGAAAAATGTTTTTTATCTACTTTGAATTATCGTTTAGCAAGCGTTATTTTAAATTAAAAATTGAGTTGAACAATTATCATGAAATAATTAGATGAATTGAAAGTTGTGCGTTTTATGTTGGTTTCTGTATAGCAGAAAACGTTTTTTGTCATTGGGGTTATCAAAGTGTTTTTGCGCTTGACTCATTTCTTGTTCATAGCTTTTAAACTCATAAGATATGAAAATAACAAGAAGTATCGAGCTCTCCTCGGTACGAGCAAATTTCAATTCCATTTTGACAAAGAATAAATATATTTATTTAACAAAGAAAACCTGTTAGATGGGCAGTTTATTATATTAAAAAAGTATTTCGAGAAATTTTAGTTTGATTTCCTGTTGGACGTAATTATAAGAAAACCCAAATACGAACATTCTTTCTGTGAAAAAACATAAGGTTCAGCTTTTTCAATAAAAAATTTATAATATTAATCAATTTTGAGAGTGTCCAACATTTTTTTAGACTTATATAATACGGCGATACCACGCTGAAAACACCAGTTCCCGTTAGATCACTGAAGTTAAGCAGTGTTGGGCGCGGTTAGTACTTGGATGGGTGACCGTTCGGAGAATACTGCGTGTTGTTGACCCGTCGTGGGTGTGGTGGACCCACACTGGTAGTATTTATCCACCTAGAAACACTACCCGAATCGGGTAGTGAGGCAATGAACTTTCGAGTTCGAAATGCTAATCAATTTTTTTTTTTTATATATAATACGTATGTATGTGCCACTTACTTGTGGATTGGACTCTTTGTGACGAGAATCGTTGAAGAAATTTTTATTCTTTTCGAATTTGTTAACATTGTTATGGCGGGTTTTTATCATATAAGCATGGTGAAAAGGCCTACAAGGAAAATAATAAGTTGTATAACGTTTACTGAAGTGTGACCCTCTATACCAAATATTGGTGAAGTAATTGCTAAAAATGTCATATTTGATAGTTTTTGTAATTATTCCTAAGAGAAGATTTGAAAAAAATTACAGCATACTAAATTATGAATAATAATTAAAGAATAATCTCTGGAAAGAAATTATTTACTCGTTTATCTAGGGGTGAATTTTTGCAATAAGGGTTAAATCCTTCTACAGTCAATTATTATTTCCTAACACAAACTTGTTACCTAACATCAGGAGTAGAATTTATTTATTATCGGTAGTATGATAATATAATAAAGGATTCAATATTTTTAGTTTAATTGAAAGAGGCATGTGAACTAACAGAAAATTACAATCTTAAAAAAAAAACCTTTTCGGCCACATTAATTTACTCTTTTTAATCGAAAGTCCAGTTGTTAAGAAGCTTTACAGCTTGAGTAATAAAAAACATTGTGGAAGCAATTTGTTTTCTCAAAGATTCGTTCAGAGAAATGTTTCACGGAGTTTCGAATCACAGCTTGCAGTTAGTGTAAATAGAAAATTTATCCTGCGTGGTGTACTTCCTGACCTCGTTTTTTTTAGAAAAAGAGAGCTCGGCGGTTAAAGCAATTAAAACGCGTACCTGGACTTAGCTCCTTAGCAGAAGAGTTTCAGGATTTTCTTAAGCCGGGCTTAATTAGGAATGAGGCTCTCGAAAGAAAGGAAGAAATTAGGAAGTATAAAAAATGGGCTCCACTCTTCGCATACGAGAAACTTCAAAGAAAATATCGGTAAAAGTCAGAAAGCAAAGTCGAACTTTGAGAATAATTTTTTAAAAGTGATTTTTAGAATTACACCAAAATAAAATTATGTTTTAAAATAATACAAGTGCACTAAATTCAGAACAACAAATTTCAATCAGGGGGAAGTTCTTTATATAGGTACACTTCAGCCTGTCCCTTGTATAAAAATATAGAACACAAAATAAGATAATTTTTCACGAAAACGGGAGAACGATGGGAGAATAAAGTGTTTAAAATAAAATTATTCTATAGGTATCAGATTGAATTCAATATGAAACGCTCAAGATTTAAAGACCAAATATATTGCATTTCCAACAAAATAGTTAAATTTTTAACTCAAAAATATAAATTTTCTACCAAATGATATAAATTTGTAACCAAGAAATAAGATTTTTCAACCAAATAGTTGAGTTTTGAAAGATCAATAAAATTAATTATAGACCAAACAGTTGCACTTATGACTATATAATATAACTTTGAAGCAGAGAAGAATAATTTTTCATTCAAGAGGTGAATTTTTTATGAAATATTTAAATTTGGCACCTACAAAGATCAATTTTCAGTTAAATGGTTTGGAATTTTCAAACAAAAGAGAATAAATTTCCACCAAAACAGGCAATTAAAAAATTGAATCTTTGAGCCAAAAGGAAGATTTTCTTCAAACGCCGCTGAATTTTCCGAGCGGGAAAGATGAATTTCCAACCAAGAACTTTTCTACCAAAAAATACGAATTTTCAGCCAAGAGAGACAAATTTTCTTTCCAAAAAGACGAATCATTGATAAGCCGGTTGAATTATAAAAAAATAAGATGACTTTTTGACAAAATCGTTGAATTTTAAATCCAAAAAGGTTAATTTTCAACAACAACACAATTATTCATCAACCAAAAAGTTATATTGAGAACGAAATAGTTGAACTCCCAAGCAAAACAGTCCAAATACTCTATCAAAAAAGACGGATTTTCAACAAATAACAGATAAATTTTCGACTAAAAAAGGTAACTACTTCACAAACACTTGAATTCAAATAAAAAAGATTAATTCTAAATATGTTCGAATCCAGAACTAACACAGATTAATTTTCAGCCTAACAACCAAACAAAAACAAGTGGATCTTCAACTAAAAGAATTTTTTTTTATGAAGTAGATCAACTCTCAATTAAGTAGTTGAATTTGAAATCAAGAAGAAGAATTTTCTACCAACAAAGACGAATGTACAACAAAATACATAAGTTTTCAACCACGTAGTTGAATTTTCACATAAAAGCCATTAATTTTAAACAAACAATGGAATAGTAAAATTTTCGGTTTCAAAAAAAAATCAGTTTCGAACACAAAAAAGCAACTTTAACAAAATAATTCAATTATCAACCAATAGAATAATTTTTTTCACGGAGGAGTTGAATTTCCAACAAAGAAGCTGAATTTCCAACCAGAACATATCAATTTTAAATTAAAAATTCAATAGTTGAATTCTCAAAAAAGAACGAGAAATTCATACTAAAGAGCGGATTTGTTGTATGTTTAGTTAGGAAAATTAATATTCAACTAAAAAAAGAAATAGTTGAATTTTCAACCAAATATTAGACTTTTTAACCAAAATAGATGAAAACTGGTTCAAGAATATAGTTAGACTTTTGAAGTAAAAAGTATTAACAAAACGAAGATCTTCTTAATAAATATGCTCACTAGTCAAAATACGCGAGCATAATTTAATTAGAAACAATTCACTGTCAACGAAAAATTGTTGGATTTTCTTGATGGGTTCTATTGATTCAGCTAGAATGTGAGCGAAAAAATTAGAAAAGGGGGAAGTTTCTTGAAAACAGAGGAAAAAAGGAAATCTTCAAAAAAGGGGAAAAAGAATAATCGGGGAAAGAGTGTAACGTCTGTATTTAGATACTTCACTTGTATTTGTTACAAATCGTCAAAAACCAGGTCGCACCGCCAACCTCCTGATAGTGTGACGCAGTTTTGGAAAGATTTCTTATGTAAAATAAAAAAACAATTCATCTATTTTTACATACA
>CAKNXH010000254.1:179421-201988 GCA_932178445.1 Andricus quercusramuli | reverse complement strand
TAAACACTGTGCTGAGAAGTCAGAGCTCGAAAATTGGAGAGCATTAACGCACCAGTTTACTGGCGAGCAATTATTTATCAAAGCATGAAGGCAGCATCATTCGAACGGGTACCCCTGGTTTGTTTAGCATTTTACGATCCCTTGTCCAGTTTATATATGTATATATATATATAAAACGAGGAAATGGACTAAACAATCATCTCTCCATGTTTGCTATTTAACATTTCTATTATACATATAAAACTCAGGCCTGAGATTTTTAAAAAATAAGTGGGTAGGCGCTGAGTTATTCCCCGGGACGTGGGAGATTCTTTTAAAATGATCATATATATAAAAACCATGTTATTTTCTTAAAAATAGAGGATTCATTTTTATCGATTATTATAACTACTATATCATTAATAAAAATACTAAGTATTTGAATGAAACCCTGAAGAACAAATAAAGTACAACATCATAGGAAATCTATAATATAAAACCATTATATAGAAAACAATTACAGAATAATCAACATTAGAAGAAGGGCTAGAATTGAAGAAATTAATCTCATATAGAAGTGTACCATAGTAGCGATTCTGCTTACATAAATTTTATACATACAAAATCTGTGAATTTTTTGACATCCCTTGGCATTTTTGAAATCTCTTTGAATTCTTCGGAATTCTTCAAAATAACTTATAATCTTTCACCTCGTTTGAAGGTTTTTATATTCTATCATAGCCTTTATAATAACTGAAATTCCTATAAATCACTCAAAATGAAATGCATCTTATTCCCTAAAGTTTTCTATAAATTTGTTTAAATCCTTTAAAATCCATTGAAATCTTTGGAAATCGTAAAAATAAAATAAGTAAAAGCCATTTAAAATCACTTGAATATAAATTAAAATTAACTTTTTCAAGTTATTCAGGAGAACTGTTCAAATCCCTAGAAATCTTTGAAATCTTTGGAGACTCATCAAAATCCTTTGAATCTTGTGAAATACGTTATATTGCCTCAACATTCTTTTGAACTGTAGTTAATTTAATTTTCAAAGTTCTCTAGGAAATAGTTGAAATCGACCTTTAAATGTTTGGATACCTTTAGAGATTCAATAAAATTTTTTATATCTTTTGAAATAAGTTCAACTTAAAATCCCTAGAAATTTGATTTAAATTATTTTTCCAAGTTTTCTAATAATTCCTCAAAATTATAATAAATCATCGTAAAAGTGTTAAATCTATAATTTCTCCAATTTGACTTTAAATTCGTTGGAAACCCAGGTGACAAAATTATATATAGTTTATATATGGTAGAAAAAACACTAATATCTTTAATTTTTTTACACATAAAAAGTTGTAAAACAAATGAAAAATATTCTCTTGTCCACCATATATATAAACTATTTAAAACCGCTAGGAATTCCTTGAAATTTCATTTCCTACAACTTATAGTCCAAAGTTTTCTATCAATTTCTTGAAATCAAGTTAAAAATCTTTCGAAATCTTACGAAATTCTTTGCAATCTTTCAGAATTTTCCACAATCTGTCGAAATAACAGAAAATGTTTCAGAACCTTCGAAATTTGTAAGTTACTTCGTAATCCTTTGAAATTGTTGAAATGCAAAGAAATTCCTGTAAATTAAATTTATTTCATCAAAGTCAATTGAAAATATCTAAAATTCCTCAAATATAAATTGAGATTACCTCATTTATTTAAGTTCTTCAACAATCTTTCAGGAAATCGTAGAAAAGTTTCTCATAATAGCTCAAAATACCTTAAAATCCTTTGAAACTCCATTTAATTTCTTTTCGAGGGATTTCCAAAGAGGGATTCAAGGGAATTCTGACCTTGTAATTTTCGGAAACATTTGAAGATTCAACAAAATCATTTAAATGTCGTGAAATTTCTTGAAATACCTGAAAATCCCTTGAAATGTTTGGAATCGCAAGGAGTTCCTTGGAATTTCATGTCATTTCATTTATTTTATAAAGTTCTCTAGGAACTCCTTACAATCAAGCTTAACGTTTTTCGGAAATACGAAAAAATTCTTTAAAATCACATGGAATTGTTTAAAATCTGACAAAATAATTTAAATTATTTAAAATTTTCCAAAATAGTGTAAGTTCCTTTCTAATCTCTTGAAATTCTTGAAATACGCAGAAATTCTTTGAAATTCAGTTTATTTTTTTCCCTAAACTTTTATATTGATTCGTTCAAATCCCTTAAAATCTATTGAAATTTCTGGAAAGCGTACAAATCCGTCTAAATAATAAGAAATCATTTGAAACCTTTCGAATATGAATTGAAATTAACCTCATATTTAAGTTCTTTGAAAACCCATTCAAATCCATAGAAATCTTTTTAATCCTTGGAGGTTCAATAAAATACTTCAAATTTCCTGGAATACCTTACAATCTTTTTGAATCTCCAGAGATTTAATAGAATCTTATAAACGTTGTGAAATTTCTTAAAATATCCTAAGATTCGTTGAAATTTCTGGAATCGGTAAAAGTGCCTTGCAATTTCATTTCATTTAATTAATTTTCCAACATTTTCTAGAAAATCGAATTTAAGTTCTTTGGAAATCTTAAAGAAGCTGTTCGAAATCACTCGAAATATATTAAAATCTGTTGAAATATTAAAAATTTTTCCTAATACATTGAAATTTCGTAAGTTCCTTCATATGGCCATGAAACGGTTGAAATACGCAGAAATTTCTTGAAATCAAATTTATTTTATTTCCTAAAGTTCTATATGAATTCGTTCAAAACCCTTACAATTTATTGAAATCTTTGCAAATCATATAAATCCATTGAAATAAGTAAAAACTATTTAAAATCCGTTGAATATAAGGTGATATGCAGTAAAATCTTTTAAAGCTCATGCACGGGGTAGTGTCATCTGAGAAAATCAAATGGAAATTCTAGCGCAACGAATGATTATCGGGGGAACTTTTTTCCTCTTAGAAGCTCAAATCCATATTGGAGGTAGAAAATCCTTGCGGATCATCAACACTTGCGATAAATATGTTAAATTCCTTAAATATCGCATCTTCAAAGCAGCCGAAAAAATAGACTTCTGGCTCGATATTCAAAATAGAACAATTATTCCAACATATATAGGGATGATAATTCTTATTAAGTTCTAAGAAATGATTGAAACCCATAACAAATGTATCTTATCAAAAAATATATGTTTATAAAAATACTAAAAGGAGCAAAAATACGTAAAATAAAGGCCCAAAAAATTCCGAAATGAAAATTTACAGATACCCCCCCTCACTTTTGGGAGAGTTTACTGGCTAAGGGTTTATATACGAACATCGCCCTCAAAACACTCCTAAATTCAGACCTGATCGAATTCTCCCGAAAAAACTCCATGAGTATTTGTCAATTCCATAAATGCGAACTTGAACAATTTTGAAAAATACTGGAAGTTTATATCCTTATGAGTTTTTGCGCAGGTCTTTCGGATAACTCTGGTTTTCTAACAACTCCTTGAACATCTCCTGGGTAATACATGCTGTAAGATTTGTTTCTATCAAGATGAAAAAATTTCGGGAATATTTAAGCAGAACCATTTTCGAAAATAGTCGAAGTGGTTTCCTCTCTGATTTTTTGAGATGTTCAAAAATCATCATATATTTTTTCGGGCTTCAGAATGACTATCCGTTGCTAAGGCAAATGATGATCAGTCTAACACCTCCTGGAAGCCACCCACACAGTCATATTCGCTTCTATAAAGTACCACTAAATTCTATATATCTGGAAAAATTCAAGAAATATTTTCTTATTCTTGGAAGAAAGGACAATTTTTGAAAATGTTCGAAGTTATTGCCTCTCTGATTCTGTGAGGTGGCCCTCAGGCTATTTTTTCTCATTCTAAAACCCCCTTCCCTCAATCCAGCCACACAGTACAACAAAATTCTATACATTTGGAAAGATTCGGTGAATATTTTATTTTCCTATAATTCGGAAAAAAGGACAATTTTTCAGAATATTCAAATTCATTGCTTCTCTGATCTTTCGGACAGGTTTTAATTCTGGAGTGTTTTCAGGGTGATGTTTGCATAAAAACTCTAAGTCAGGAGGTTCCCTCAAAATGTCAGGGGGATTTTTGTGAAATTTTGTTTTGGAATGTTTTGAGTCATTATTTGACATTCAATGTATTGCTCCTTCTTTACGTGTTTTTATACAAATATATTTTTCAATAAGATACATTTGTTATGGTTTTTAATAACACAGACACACAAAAAAATCGTTTTTCGGGCCTGGAGGTCAGACCATGTTGACTATGTTTTTTTGGTCGCTGAATCCGAATCCGAGGTCAAAAAAACCCCCGCACGTAGAAGTTCCGACAAAACCTCATTAATTACTCATGTAAAAAAAAATAATTATTTTTTCATGTCCGGGGGTCAGACCATGTGTAATATATGTTTTTGGGGTCGCTGAATCCGAATCCGAGGTCCGAAAAACCCCAGCACGTCAGGTTTCTGACAAAACCACATAAGACCTAATCAAATTTCATTTTCTTAAGTCCGGGGGTCAGACCATGTTTATTATATGTTCTTGTGGTCGCGGAATCCTAATCGCATAAGGAAATTTTTTGCCGCAAAAGGATTCCTGTTGAAACAAATTAAAATCCTCTCAACCTTAAATTTAAAAGGAAATTCCATTTAGGTCAAGAAACATCCTTTTGTTACAAGAGGGCATTTCTCTGAGTGGCAGACACATGTAAGTCGGATGAATAAATTTCACGAGTTTCTTTAAAAATCAAAACCCAGACGTTCTGGGGTTTTTTGGACCTCGGATTCGGATTTAGCGACACCGAAAACATATAATAAACGAATAAACCTGGTCTGACCCCCGGACTCGGAAAAAAAGTTTTATGAGGTTTTTAGAGGTCATGTCAAAACCCTGACTTGCTGGGGTTTTTGGACCTCAGATTCGGTTGCAGCGAGCCCAAAAGCATAATAAACATGGCCTGACCCCAGAAATGAAAAAAAAAAAATGTATGAGTTATTGTGAGGCTATGTAAGAACCCAGACGTACTGAGGTTTTTTGGACCTCGGATTCGGATTTAGCGACACCAAAAACATATAATAAACCTGGTCTGACCACCGGACTCGGAAAAAAAGTTTTATGAGGTTTTTAGAGGTCGTGTCAAAACTCTGACTTGCTGGGATTTTTGGACCTCAAATTCGGTTTCAGCGAGCCCAAAAACATAATAAACATGGCCTGACCCCAGACATGAAAAAAAATGTATGAGGTATTATGAGGCTATGTAAGAACCCTGACGTACTGAGGTTTTTTGGACCTCAGGTTCAGATTTAGCGACACCAAAAACATATAATACACATCGTCTAACCCCCGGAGTTGGAAAAATAAAATTTCATGAGGTTTTTTGAGGTTATGTCAGAACTCTGACATGCTCGAGTTTTCTGGACCTCGGATTCGGATTCAGCAAGCCCAAAAAAATATAATAAACATGGTCTGACCCCCGAACTTGAAGAAAAAAAATTTGTATGAGGTTATGTCAGAACTCTGACGTGCTGGGTTTTTTTGGACTTTGAATTCGGATTGACCGACCCCAAAAACATATAGTCCACATGGTCTGACCTGCATGCCCGAAAAACGATTTTTTTTGTGTGGCTGTGTAATGTATTACTACTTTATGAACATTATCCTTCTTATGTACGTTGGAATCATTTCTTTAATTTAAATATCGCACCAGAAGTATATTTTTTCGGCTGCTTTGACGATGCAATATTTAAGGAATTTAACGTATTTATCGCAAGTGTTCATGATCCGCAGGGACATTCCGCCTCAAATATGGATATGAGTTTCCAGAGGAAAAAAATCACTCCCCGATAATCAATTGTGCTAGCATTTCAAATAGATTTTTTTCATGCGAGTTTTCTAGGTTACATTACCCCCTACATGAGCCTTAAATCTGAAAAAAATTCTTGACATACCTTCAAGTCCATTAAAATTTCTTGAATTGCTGGGATTTCCTTAAAATTTCACTCCATTAGATTAATTTTCCCAAGTTCCCTAGAAGTTCCTTAAAATCTGTTGAAATTACTTGAAATATTTGAAATCCATTAAAAATTTGTAAGTTTCTGCATAGGCCCTTGAAAAGATTGAAATACGCAGAAGTTCTTTGAAATCCAATTTACTTCATTTCCTAAAGTTCTCTAGAAATTCGTTTAAATCCCTTAGAATCCATTAAAATGTCTGGAAATCGTACAAATCCATTAAAATAAAAAGGAATCGTTAAGAATCCTTGGAATATAAATTAAAATAAACTTATTCAGCAAAGTTCTGTAAAAAAAACCCTGAACGTGACTATTATAGATTTATAATTTTTTAGCTTCTTTTGGTTTTTTCGAAAGGGAAAATCTTAAACTTTTTGGGTCTCCCTCGAATGTTATGGTACTTTTGGATTAGAAAACAGATTTTACATGAGGCCTCAAACCATTTACTCGAAAATTCTGTAAAGACATTGAAGTACCCAATTACCTAATATATTAACAGGTATAAATTTGCACCATCCTAATAGATACTTTCATCACCATCAAAACGACACCTGACAGAATCTCACCCAGAGTAAGAAGTTAACTTGAAGTTGACGATCACACATCGCCGTCACGACGGAGAGGTTTCAGGAAGGAATAAGGTGGTGACGTTGGAAACGGTGTCAAAGCAAGCCAAGAGGGATGTTCCCAGTAATTCTTTGGGAGGGCGCGTCGAGTCCGATCACGTCTAGGGGCCACCCTGAGTGAGACACGAGTACCTTAACCTCTGGTTTTCTCTCACCTCGACTTCCCACACCATCCAGGATAAACTACGTGCTTCTATAACGACGCCAGCCTGAACTGGCGTCTCACTGTTTGCAACAAGTTTTGAAAGAAAGTCAGAAGATTTCAATTCTGATAAACTGTTATCTCAAATGGTGCTTTCAGCTTTTAGTTTTTCGTTCGCTACTAAATGGAAAGGAAAATTCAATAACTTCTGAATCCAGTAGAAAATACACAGTAAGGGATAGGAATTATGAAATAGGATAAACACTGAAACGAAATATTATCAATCTTTGAATCTCGAATCAGGTGATTCGTGGACGTTAAGTCATTTCGAGCGCAGCTAGGACTCGGATGGGTGACCGCTTGTGGCGTAATAGGTTGGGTATTCACTGGGTGTAACAAAGGTTGAGCGGGAGGTTTGCCGCGGAGGATGACTGCGCACACTCGATGGGATCAAATGTCCATGTTCTATCTCGATAGTAGGAAAACTGTCTCTACTCGGGAAAATGGTTTTTTGCCGTTTTCCTCTCCCCTGGGCAAACGTCCAAGCGAATGCGAGTAGTTATAATGAATTCGGATGCAGCCGTGGGTTATCACTGGATTATGAACAATCACTTTTGTGAATGAAAATTCCCATATAAGTTATTTTATTTCGCGATAAAATTGATTCCTAAATTTTTCTAAACATTAATTATGAACGGCAATACCAACGGCGATACCACGCTGAAAACACCAGTTCCCGTTAGATCACTGAAGTTAAGCAGTGTTGGGCGCGGTTAGTACTTGGATGGGTGACCGTTCGGGGAATACTGCGTGTTGTTGACCCGTCGTGGGTGTGGTGGACCCACACTGGTAGTATTTATCCACCTAGAAACACTACCCGAATCGGGTAGTGAGGCAATGAACTTTCGAGTTCGAAATGCTAATCAATTTTTTTTTTTTTTTTAATTATGAAGAAAGATATTTTAATTGCACAGAAGCGGTCAGAATTATGCGAACATCTATTTTTTTGATAATTAATTAAATTCCCAGAAAGTTATCAACATTAATGTAAAAAATGCGTTGCAGGTCACAGTAAGTCGAAGTTTTAATGAAAAAGTTTTAAAACCTTTAATATTTTTTTTCTTTAAAATTCCAGGGAAAATAAAAATTTTTGTTTTGTATCAAAATTCAATTTGAAGAAAATATTTGAAAAATATGGAATCATTTCACATAATTTCGTGACATTGATAGATTTTAAAGATTAATAATTTTTTGGAAAATTCGAATAAGTTAAGGGAGTATTTAGAAGTTTTAAATAGACGAGTCCAATATTTTTCATAAGGTTGGCTAGTCGTATCGAATTTTCAGGACGACTTCTTCATCTTGTTTTCTAGTTTCTCAGATTTTTCGGGACGATTAGACACAACCTTCAAGAACATATAAAAATTTCCCTAAGATTCCTGAGAACATGAAAAAATATTTTTTATTTAAAAACAATAATTTCGAGAGAAAATATAGAAATTTAATTTGAAATGATTTATAAGAATTAAACAAAAATCAAGATAATTTTCAGGAAAATTTTTTTATTCCGCAAGAGTTTTCCAAATTTTTTTAACAATTCGAGTCAGAAAATATGTATTATTTCGAAGATTTTGTTTACAAATAAAAACATTTTTTAGTTAAGATATACAAATTTACATTCTTCTTAAAAAATTGAACTTTTTCATTTGAGAATTTAACTACATTGTTTCGAATGGACTTTTTTTGATTGAATATTCATAATTTTAGTGGAAAATATATGTCATTATATTCACAATTTTTGGTTTTGTTGGTGTTTCAAACTGGAAATCAGCAATTCAAATGAAAAATCATTGAGTTTCAAAGAAGAATAAAAATTTGTATAGAAATTGAGGTTATGTACGGGTTTCCACCGCAAATTGGTACAGACAGCCCTATCCGACTCTAAAAAAGATGGCCGGTCCTTATTGCTATGATTTTCTATGTGCGAAATTTCGCCGTATGGCGGCGCTTCTCGCACGTGGCCCTACTTCAACATGAAATCCAATGGAGAAAATATAAAAAAACCTAAAAATGTAAACATTCAGCAAGTACAAAGATGATTCAATTACAAAACTCATTATTTTCGTTAGTATAAATATTTCTAGAGTGTTAATTACATGTATACAATAATGGATAGAGTGAAATAAATTGTGAAATAATTATTTCTTAATGTACGTAATTTCTAGAAATAAATGGAATTTAATTAATTTTATAGGCGAATAATGACCCTAAATTGTTTTAAACACATAGAAATTTTTTATAGATTAGCTTTATTCAAAATTTGTTGAAGAAAGGAAATAAATATATCCAGTGTGAAAAATATACATTTTTGTGTCTCTAAAAGACTGTCGAGCGATATATGTTTTATATATTTGCTTATTTATAAGTATATTAACTTCAGGAATAATACAATACGTTAATTTATTTACCGCAGTATTACGCTTTGCTTTACTGCTATTTTCAAAGCGATAAAATATATTGTACTTTATACAAAAAGATAACATCGAAGCTTGACAATGCGCTTTTGTATGCTTCTTAAATAGAATTTAACATTCGAAAATTGAACAATAATTGTTTGCCAGAAAATATTCTACTGAAAAATCCGCAAACGAGTCTAAGGGTTATTTAGAAAGAATTTTGGAATTGTAAAATCATAATAAATGCGTAAAAAGTACTAACATATAGACCTTCCGGCTATCCCCTAGGAAAAAGTAGTATAGCAAAATCATTATAGGCCTATAATTATTTTCCTATAATGAATTTCCTGTAATTTTTTCACGATTATAGGACTAATTATAATAATAATTATTCGATTAATTATGGAAATTAGTAATACATATTAAAATAATGAAATAATAATTGCAAAAAGTATCAGATACTCATAGGTTTTAAGTTTCATTATACTCACATTGTTAAACAAAGCTTCTTTAAATATGTCAATTTTTATGTTCTTTTGTGTGAGCAGTTCAAAATAAATGATTAATTTATACTTTATTCTACTTTTTGCAATAATTATTTTAATATTATTAATTTCTATAATCATTTTCCTACAATTCTTCCTATAATTATTCCAATCATTATTCCTGTAATTGCTCAAAAAATTATAGGAATTTAATTACAGGAGATAAATCATTATAGGCCTCTAATTATTTTCCTTCAATGAATCTCCTGTAATTTTTTCACGATTATAGGACTAATTATAAGAATAATTATTCGATTAATTATAGAAAAAATTATAGGAAAATAATTGTGGAAATTAGTAATATTAAAATAATGAAATAATAATTGCAAAAAGTATAAAATACTCATTTGGTTTTAAGTTTCATTATACCCACATTATTAAACAAAGCTTCTTTAAATATGTCAATGTTTATGTTCTTTTGTGTGAGCAGTTCAAAATAAATGATTAATTATACTTTATTCTACTTTTTGCAATAAATATTTTAATATTATTAATTTCTATAATTATTTTCCTACAATTCTTCTTATAATTATTCCAATCATTATTCCTGTAATCGCGCAAAAAATTATAGGAAATTAATTATAGGAGAATCATTATACGCCTATAATGATTTTCTACGACAATAAAAGATCAGAAAACCAGATATAAAAATTTCATTTATCTTTCTTTTCAATTGTTCACTTATTTCTTAAACCAAAAAAATATCCCGAACGAAAAGGAATTTAAGTGAAGAATAAATATAATCATCAGATGAGGAACAGCCACAGCGGGGAACGGCAGATATTTTTAGGTTAAAATTCAGACATTGCAATTAAAGCAATTAAAATCGAAAATTGTACATCTTCATTAATTTTTTAAATTTTATTCGAACGAAGTATTATGAATGTATTAATTATTATTTATAGGTACCGATGCTATAACGTTTACAACAGGATCCTTCACTTAATACCCTTTTCCAGACAATGTCATCGAGAAGAAAATGTTTCTTGCAAACAAACTGGCCAGCTGTTGGAATGACAGTTTTGGAGCGATGCACTTTACCATATTTTTTTCTTTTTTTTCACACACTCAATTATCACTCAATTATGACATTCTTACTCTAATCCACCGCTTTAAATTTTTGAACTTTCGTAAACATTTTAGACTTACATTCTATAAAACATTATATAAATATTATTGTTCTGAATAAAAATTCCCGTTTAGCTGCATGTTAAAGCAGGGCCACGTGCGAGAAGCGCCGCCATGCGGCAAAATTTTGCACATAGAAAATCATAGCAATAAGGACCGAAAATTTCCTAGCTGAAATACAGAGAATCGGATAGGGCTGGGTACAGATTTCTAAAAAAATTAACAATTTTAGGTTATGTTAACATTCCTCACCAGAAATTAGTAATTCAAACAAAAGCATTAAGTTTATGAGAGGATTTACAATTTTAAGCAACCTTCCGTTATTTTATTGTTTTTCGTCTAAAATTTCTATTGCAGATAAACACCCATTAGATTTAAAAGAATATTTACAATAATTAAACAACAATTAGCACTTTTAACGGGAAATCGGTTATTTTGAGACAAAGTTTTTGACTTTGAAAATTGAGCTCATGATTTGGAAAACCTTAGATTATTATGTTAGTGCTTTTATTAGAAAATTGGTATTTAACAAAATACCAGGAAGTATGATTGTCTATATATTGTGAAAAATATATTATATATTAATTCTGAAGTTATGGTATCAATTTGGATGAATAATCAGAATTATTGTTCTTGCCTTTCATTTTTGCGATTTAAGATGAAATATATTATGAGGTACATAAATTTTGTATTAGTATTACTTTTATATTTTATTTCAAAAATTTCGAGAGATAAAAAAAATAATCGCGCTTGTATGTTTTCTAGTTTGATTAAAATTTAATTTGCTTGTGTTTTCTCTGATGTAGAAATCCGTGAAATATGGATTCAAGAATCATCCTTACATTTTCCCATTCCTTACTACAACCGTGAGACCCAGTCAAATGGTAGGCGCGACTGGGGCGTTAATTCGTATTAATGCGAGCGTGATCCGGAATAATTTAGATCAAGATTACTCCGCCTGCTCACTGCCAGCGTACTGATTTGCCACTGAGTTCGCTCTGCTCTCAGTCAATAAGCTTCTACCTATCCTTATTGATTTTCAATTAACGAACTCACGATATATCTTTGAAAACAATATCAATAAAATATTTCACAGTTCAACACGGAAAAAATGTTTTCATAAAAAAATCATCAACTTTTAGCTAGGTCTCGAAGTGTAACCACAAAGTGTTATTTCGAGACTAATTTCAGGTATTAAAATAAGTTTCGGGAAAAACAATCTCGAGTGGTACTAGAATGAAACCACCGGTAGGAACCCACACGGAAAAAAAAGTTTATTAAAAATTCAGTGACTTTGTATTATAGTCTTGGATATGAAATAAAGTCAATTAAAATTCACGACCTTCCGTATTCAAGAAAATTATAAATCAGCATCTGAAAAGTATGTAATATTTCAACAGAATTTTCAAAACAATAATAGAAAATCTGTTCGAAAGATGCTGAAAATGTAACATACAAAGGCATTATAATCTCAGAGGCAGAGATCGGAATACTAAGCGACAATCACTGAAAATCTAGTACGCAAAGGCTTTATATTCTCTTAGACCAGAAATCCGATGTTTCTGCTACACAAAAACCTCCATAACACGTGCAGATTTAAAATTGCCCAATTCATTTGTAATACTTTCTTACAAAGTTTTTGATAGATAGCAGTTCCTAAACAATAATTTAAAATACATAAAACAATGAATCGAATTTTGCTTATTTCAGAAAAGGCTCAATACTTTTTTTGTTGAATATTTAAAGCATTTACAAACGATCGAAAAGTAATAAAGAAGAAATAAAAGTCGAGTGCAAAAACGCAGTGTTTAATTCTCCTAATTTTTCATTAAACTTCTTCACTCAGTTTTGAATGTGGAATAACGGTTCCAAAATAATAATTTAAAGCATGTAAAGCAAATAATTGAATTTTACTTATTTCAAAACCTCTACAAAATACACAGTTTTCAATTGATCTATCTCTTTAACAACACTTTTTTACCCAGCTTATAATTTAGAAAAACAATTCCTAGACAATAATTTAAAATGTGTAAAAAAGTTCTCTCAAATTTGAATATTACTTATTTTAAAAGGTGCTTGATGATTTATTTTCCTTTTGAATATATAATACTTCGAAATCAGAAGAAAATAGAATTCTGTGAATAAAATTCGAGTGCAAGAACCTTCAGGTTGAAAATGATCTGAGTCTCATGGTGGTCGAATGAAAAATATTTATGTGCTTCGTCCTTGCATTCCTAATTTTTTTACGTAAAAAAATTGTAATTGTAAATTTTTTAATTATCCTTCTATAACATGCAATACTTTCTCAATAGACCTTGGTTACATCTATCGAAATGTCGCGCAGTGGGATGAAATCAAAAAACGAGGTTAAAAATAACTTGTAGCTGGCAATTCTTAACCGATTTTGGATTTTTTTTAGAAGAATTCAGCATTAAATTTTGAAGAGATATATGTGGCCTGATTTTTGAATTTTTTTTGTTTAAACTTTTATGTTAATGCAAAGTGTGAAAAAAGTCGATTTTTTCGTTTTTATGTTTACCTTCGTTAAAAAATTTGTCTATGATCAGCATTGCCAGACTTCATGCACGAGCGTAATTGAAACCAAAACAAATTATGGCATTGTCAAGTTAATTGTTATAAACAAATTAACTTAATAAATAGTCTACACTATGGATTCTTCGTTTGCAAAGTAAATTTTTGCATTGAAATTACTTGATTTTATCTAAAAAAATAATACCCGATAATGAAAATTTGACATCTGATATTTTTCATCAATTTTATAAACAAATTATATAAACAAATGCCTAGTGTGGTCAATTAAAGGCAGAAAGAAATCGCTTTTTCTCTCAATTTCTCTCAAATTATATCGCCAGTGATGTTTAGTGATGGAAAATTATCATCCGATATTTCTTCTTAATTTCATAAATAAATTATATAAACAAATGCCCAGTGTGGACATTTAAAGGCCGAAAGAAATCGCTTTTTTCTCAAATTTCCTTGAATTATGACACCAGTGATATTTAATGATGGAAAACTATCATCCGATATTTTCTAATAATTTTATAAACAAACGACCAGTGTGGCCACAATAGACTGGAAGAATTCTGATAGTATTCCAGATCCTGAAGCTCTCGAGCTCCTTATTTCAGATTAAAGACTTAAGAATTAAAACTTGATCGCGACTAATCAATGAAATCTTGAAAAATTGACAAAGGATTATTATACACAGCATTTGTTTGCTTATTGTTGTTGTACAAATTATTATCTTCAACAATTCCTGAGAAAACTACACTACGAAAATTGAAAGAAACAACAGTTACGAAACAATTACATCATTGGCTGCATACTTTGAGGCTAGTTGCAAAAACGAATCTTTTCTGCCTTTAAAAATCCACAAAAGGGCATTTGTTTATATAATTTGTTCAGAAAATCAATAAGAAATATTGGATGATAATTTTCCATCTTTAAACTTCACTGGCGACATCCTTTAAGGAAAATTAGGGAAAAAAATTCTTTCTGCCTTTAAATGTACACACTAGGCATTTGTTTATATAAATTGTTTATAAAATTAATAAAAAGTATTTAAAGATAATTTTACAAAATAAAACATCACCGCTGAGGAAAATTATGAGAAAAAAGGATTTCCTTCTGCCTTTAAATGTCCACACTGGGCATTTGTTTATATAATTTGCTTACAAAAATAATACCAAATATCGGATCATGATTTTCCATCATCAAATATCACTGGCAGTATAATTTTTTTTTTGCTTTCAACTATGCGCGCGCGTAAAGTCTGGCAATGCTGACTATAGAAAAATTTGTTTAACGAAGATAACAAAAAAATAAAAAAACGACTTTTTCTTCACTCTTTGCATTAATATAAAACTTTAAAAAAAAAATCAAAAATCAGGTCACATGAATCTCTTCAAAATTTGATGCTGAATTTTTCTAACAAAAAGATCAAAAATCGGTTAAGAATTGCCAGCTACAAGTTATTTTGAACCTAGTTTTTTGATTTTATCCCACTGTGTGTCGGTACAGATAGCCGAATTTTTTGGGTACGAATAGAGGGAGCTGGAAGGTCTATTTTTACTGAAATTTCGTCGTGAATAGACGGGTTTTCCGGTACCTGTGCTTACTCCCTTCTCAATAAACTTTTCTAAAATGTTGTTTTTCAACTTTTTTTATCTAAATATCTTGCTTCAAATAGGCATACAATATTTTTTAAATTGTAAAAAATTGTAGTGATGGTGGTTTTAAACACTTTTTAAACTTCGTAATTTTTTTCTATGCTGCCACGTATTTTTTTATTATTTAAATGATAAAGAATAATTATATAAGTATATGGGTAATTGCTAAAAGGTGAACCATTTTAAGTCCCGGACAGTTTTTTTAATTAATGCATTTTTTTTAAATATCTCGACTTTATTTAGAAAATGGAAATAAAAAACTACAAGTTAGAAACGAAAAATTGTTGAATAATATCAACGACATATTTTTATGATTCAAGGTTCACAGATATCTCTTATATTTAATTAAAAAGGATAACAATCAAGAAAAGGGTTCGACGTTTTAGTTACGAAATTCTTGGAAATCAAGAAAAGCAAGAATCCCACGATCAAATTTGAATTTCGGATATTAAACTGGAATTTAAATTTTTACTCACTTTGAATTTAATTTCTTAAATTTCAATATTTTAGAGTAAAGAATTTCGAAAAGCACTTCAAAGTCTGCCCCGATTCGACAATTAAGTCATTACAATTCAAAAATATTCAAAATCGGAAGCGAATGATCTCTAAAATTTCAATTGGAATCGAAGTCTAGTTAAAGACTTTTAAATGATCTCGTTGAATCTCATTCTGCAATATAATATGAAGTTAAATTTAACGTAATCAAATAACTCTTTCTATTAAAACTAAGAATTAAAAAACGATCGTGATTAGAAAATAAATCCCCTGTGTTATATAAAAAGTCGTTTACCATCAAATAAAATCTAATACACTCTTTAATATAATTAATAAACTATTTTCTTGAATCCCATTTCTATAGAATTATTTGACTGTCACCTAAACTCTAAAGAAATGTTTATTATTTATCAGAAAGGATCGCTTGGTTTTTGAAATGCTTTTTCATAAGAATCAGTAGACTTTTTCCAGTGACTCTGTTTCTAAAAATTAATTGACTTTTCTTCTAGTATTTAATAAAATTCCCTCAAATCTCACCAGCCTTTTCTCTCTATCCAGGAGTTATAAAATAGTCACTTAAAATTTAAGCGATTATTTTTTTCCGTGCAGATTTATTTTATTCTCATTAAAAATAACAGCACAAAGTTATTCTTTTCAAAAATAGGTCACGCAAATCGCAAAAGAGTGATCAAATTATAGAAAAATATTGCATAGCGCCATTTTCGATTAATATCTGGAAACTATCGCAGACTCGAAACTATTGTTGCCGGGAAACACGCGTCCATGATTAGACGAAGCTGTCGTTCCTTTTTTCTGTTCGAAATAAAAAATCCAACAACTTCAGATTTATAAAAAATGTGAGGGTTTTTAAATCTTTTCAAACATTGTATTAAAATAACATATAATATTCTCATCTCATCAGTCACTTGACTTAGTTCGTGGCTATGATGAAAAACCGAGTTCACCCGAGAAAAAGTTTGAAAAAATAATAATAAACAATGAAACAAAGGTGCCCAGCTCTCTGATATAAAAATTTAATGTGGATATTTTTAGAGATTTCTAAAAAAATAAGCTTCTCAAACTTAATTTCAAATTGCGGAAAACAAAATTGTCGATTTTCAAGCCAAATTTTTTAATTATCATGAGTACGAAGTGTCATAAAAATTCTATCAAGTTTTAGACACGATTGGAGGTTTTAAAAAGATTCAAGATTTAACCAAAGAAATACATATTTGGCAGTATTATGATATGAGCAAAAGTAATTTTTTTGTTCAAATATCAATCGAATGTTGTATTTTTTTAGAGGGTGAAAAATCATCATTTTTCAATACTTTCATTGAATTACTTCAATTGAAATAATTATTTTTGAAAACCAAAACTCACCCCCTAATAAGGATAATTTTGGCTTCTTTAATACAAAATTGGATCTCCTCATTTTACTCCTTGTTCCTGTGATATGTATAACAACTTTCACTTTAAAATCGACACTTCAGATGTTTTTCATATTTTCAGAGATGTATATGTTTGAAATTTTGAAATACTTGGTTAATTTAGTTTTTCTTACAAAAAAATCTAATTAATTTCCAACCTGCTGATTCAGCTTTTCAAATAATAAGTTCGATGATTTAAGTTACTTACCAAAACCTAAAATGTATGAAAGCCTGTTATTTTGATAGTTAGTTTGCAATTACTGTCACTTGTTTCGTAAGTAAATGAAATTAATAAAATATTTCAAAATCCAAATTTAATCGTACCGAGTAATCACATTTGCAATAACTGAATAATTTTTCATTTTCTCTGTCCGTTCTAGATTCTTCTTTAAGGAACAAAAAAACCTTACACCTAGGAGATCAGTAATGTTAATATGAAATAAATGTTGCCTCTTCATATAATTTAAACGCTTTCAGTGAAAACAGTGATACATAATTTTATGAGAAGTCATCCACAGGCAACTTATAAAACTCAAAAAGATAAATTTAGAACCAAAAATGGGAGAATTGACGTTTCAGTTAAATGAATTAATTTGTATCCAAGAATGAGGGAATTTTCAATTAAATAGTTAAATTTTCAAGAAGAGTGATGAATCTTCGATGAAAAAATTAATTTCCAAGGAAAAGTTTAATAGCTGATATTTCCACCAAAAAATATTTTATTTTTAAATCAAAAACAATTCAATTCAACAGAAAGATACAAATTTCTCATAAATTATTGGAATCACTAACCAAAACAGACTAATGTTCAAAACTAAAAGATTTTTGAGTCGATGAAAAAATACCATCCAATATGTTCAGTTTTAAGAGAAAAATATGAATTTTTGACAAAAAAATTGAATTTTCAACCCAAACACATGCATTTTCTACCTATACAATTAAATTTTCAAAGCAAAAAAGACGAGTTATCAAGAAAATAAGCGAATTTTCAACAGAAGAAAATCATTTTTCTAACCATACATGAAATAGCTACATTTCCATTTAAAAAATTAATTTGTAACAAAAAAAACTAATTTTGAATTAAAGTTGAGATAAAAAATGAAATAATGCAACACTTTCATTTGACAAATGTGTACGGAAAAAGTCAAATTTAATTCTACTTCGATGAATAGTTTATTCGGAAATACCTTGCAAATGTATTTTTCATGTTTTCAAATGTTAAAAAGAATTTTAGAATTACGGTGTCGAGAAATTCTGATGATTTTAAAGAATTGCAAGTAAATAAAAAAAGAGTCATTCATATTATATTCACTCGAATTTTCTCGCTATGATAAAGGAACATACGTGAATCATACACAACGTTCTCAAATCATGCTAGATTTCCTGTAAAATCTGTAACAAAATATTAGAAAATGAACCGAGTTTCTTTTTCTTATGAAAGGTTAACACTAGTTTGCAAAATACAAAATTTTCTCTGCCCACCACATCCTTATATGATTTTTTATGTATTTTTCCCTAAGCTTAGTGGGCCAAAATACATGAGAAAATCATAGTGAGGTATAGTAGAAAAAATAACTGTAAACTAGTGTTATTACTGACAGGAGGTGAATCTTGTAGCTTTTTTGAAGCTGAAAAAGAATCTAGCAGCAGAAATTGTCTAGCACGTCATTCTTTCGGAGTGAATTTTAAGTTAAATGTTGTAGAAATGGTGATTTTGGCCAAATTTATTAAATTATTGTGCAGCAGATTTTTTTAAATTTCCAAAAACGGCATCGTGTTGTACTAATTTTCAGCTTTGAAATCTATTTCCGATTGAGGCTGTACGATTTTTTTAGCTGAGATATGCACGTTTGGCCATTTTTGGACCATCATCATCATCCAGACAATAGAGGCAAGATTAGAAGATGAACCAGTCAGTGAAGGCAAGATCAGATTACGATGATGATAATGATGATGATGATGATGACAATGATTATGATGATGATGATGGTGATAATGATCTATTCAGGAAAGAAAAGGTAAAATGGTTATGATGATGATTCAGCTAGTGAAGGCAAGATCAGATGATGATCATCTAGCCACTCTAGACCAGATCAAATTATGATACTTATTCAGTCAGTGAAGGCAAGATCAGATGACGATGATGATCCATTCAGTAATGACAAGATTTGTAAGCTAACAACGAGTACCAATAAATCAATTACCAATCAAAGAATCGAGAACCAATGCCGTTATCGTTTTGTTCTTACATGCTAGATAGTTTCTGCGACTGGATTCGTTTTCAGCGTCAAAAAATCTAAAAGATTCCCCTCCTGTCATTTCTATAACTGACACTGGCTGTACTTTGTAATTTTCTCTCAATCACTCGTAATATTTCTGTAATCATTGACGAAAAAACACATGATCCGTTTTTGAATGTTTAAAATGATTTCTTCATTTCTATCTCAAAGTTCGCATATTATTCGCAAAAATCCACCAATATCTGATGAACTTTTCTCGAAACCGATACCAATCTACCAGTACGTGACTTTTTTCCGGAAAAAATTTTTTCGGCGAATTTCTTCAATATTTTCGGTATCTGAAATTCTATGATCATATAATTCTTCCCAGGCCTAAGGGAGACGACTCATAAAACAGATGAGGAGCTGGAAGTTCTTTCTCTTCTTCTGAAGGGAGCTCGATTTATTTACGAGCAACGCCCGTTCAAAGTCTCTACAAATCTTGGAACTCTTTGGTCAGGAGAGAATCAGAACATATTCCTATTCCAAAGCAGGCGAACATCTGGGAGCACCTTGGCACCTCATGGGGTGGAGAGCGTGACTGGATACGAATGCTAATCCGGCTCGATTCCACCCCTAGACGTTATTTTGACGTATCGGCCCAACTTTGAGAACGTTCACGCAGATTATTTACGAGCCACAAATATCCGAGGACAAATAGCTTTACGGGACGATGAAGGTACGACCAAACTAGTTGAGCCAACTTTTTCGCTTTAGGACTCGCCAACATGGCGACGTCTTTATGAGGGATTCTGCGATCGAAGAACTTTCTGGGTTATCGCCACCTATCACGATTCCCTTTTCAGACATAAACTATATATTCTTCCCAAGGTGGGCCATTAAAATTGGTTTCATAGTCAGTGGGAAATATGCAACTCAAGCTAGAATAGAAGATATTAAACTATGCACAAAGAAATATATTCAAATGTGACTGGAAAATTCATAGAATGATCCATCGCCATGAAGTTGGAAATTGGCTTTTAAAATTAAGTGCTCTAAGCCTTATTGTAATATTTATTAAATGAACGTTTTTCCCTGCATTTTAGATTGGAAGTAATTTGAATTCTAGCAGAGCGAAACAAATCAACTCCAATTCTGTTGAAAATTAGATAATTGGGTAAAAAGTTATAAATAATTTGATTACGCATCACCCAAGGAATTTGTACAAATTATTTGTTTGACTGTGCCAAAAATAATAAAAATCACTTTAAAAAATGCATTAATTGTACTGGGACCAATTTACATTTTTTCTGTAGATTTTGGGTCGTTGAATCCTAATCCGGAAGGGAAATCTTTCTATTATGTCAAGTTTTTGAGAAAATTGATGGCAAACTCATCTTGAACAATTTTTTAAAAAACAACGTGGGGCACAAACTTGATGTACGATAAACTTCTAACAGGAGCCTTTTCGGCTTGAAAATTCAACAGTTTGATTTCAATGGTTTGCTCTCTCCTGACTAGAAAATCTTTCCTGGTTACAAATTAAACCCTTTCCACGAAACTTTGTCGTTTCATTTACAAAAAATCAAGTTTTTTGTCAAAAATTTGTATTTTCAGTTCAAAAATGAATCTCATTTGAAAACATTCGAAATTCATGTGAATCATTCAATTATCAAAATAATTTATACTGAGAGAGTAGGAGCTTATTATTAGGGATTCATAACATATTTATTTAATGAACCGACATTGCTTTATTGGAGTCTTTTTCTGGTGAAGAACTCTTTATTTCAAAGATAGAATTGAATGCCGCACCAAGCGCGGGGTTTCTACTGAAAACTTGAGTGTCGAATGTCTGACGAGGACACTCTATACCCACTTGATCCTACTCTTAACACATCTGATATTTTTACCAACAGTAGCTTACGGATTTTCAAGACCAGGGGTTCAATTGCGATTCTTTTATCTCAGATTTCACTTTTGTTTCAATTATGCTCAGAGAAAAACCTTGTATGATATTGATTGTGAAAAGAGTACTTCTGAATATCTGAATATATTTTAAAAGTATATTTCTAATTCACGTCACGGTGAAATAAAAAGCAGCATTTCCCAGGTCTTGAAAATTTGATTTGCAACTCATTTTTGAGCGAGTCTGAGCAAGGAATCTAAATTTGGTAATGTTTGTGATGTGTAAAAATAGTTAAGAAGGTAGATATTACGAACTCTGTAAAGTATAGTAATTCAAATTTTATTACAAATCGTGTATTTTATTTTTGATAGAATTTTATATCATTAGACTCAAAAAGATTTATAGTGGAAATGAGACTCATTATTGTACCTACAATGAACATATATCGTACCTCGTTAGTGAAAAGCCGTGAGTTATCGCGAAATCAGGAGATCTTTACCCAAAATCACTCCAACTATCAGGGTGTAGCCCTAATATCTAAGTTTCGTGCTTGAAAACATATGTCAGTAAGTCTAAATTGTGAATTAAGAAGAACCTTGTCCTCTATTTAATTATTATTAAAAATAATTCATCTACAAAATAATTTTCTAGAGATACATGTCTTTTAAAAGCTATTACCTTCTTATTATTTTTATTATATTTCATACATCAATTTTCTTTTCCGAGATTTCTACTCGTAAGCAAATTGAAAATTTCACAAATGATATGGAGAAACAATCTAAAGATACTAGAATTGTAATCCAAGAAGACTAATTTGCAAAACGAGAAGATTGTTAATTTAAATTTGCATTGAAAAAATTAATTTTGAAATAACGAGAAATTTTCTACCAAAAAACTTAATTTTGAAGTAAAAGTATACATCTTTAACTGGAATAGTTGAATTTTGAGTCTGAAAAATTAATTTTCAACCAAAAAAAGGAATTTTTAACAAAATAGTTAGATTTTCAACCAGCGTAATGAATTTTCAACTAATATAATGAATCTCCAACCAGAAGGAATGATTTTTTAGCAAAGGATAGTACCTTTCAAACAAGCAGTTTAATTTTCAGCCAAAACAGACGAATTTCCATTCAAAAAGTTAAATTTATGTCGCAGAAGGATTCTTAAGTCAAAGAAAGAATATATCTTATATAAATTGTTGAATTTCAGAGCTGTGAAGGTAAATGTGAAGGTGAATGCAAGTTCGTTCAGTTTTCAACCAAAAAGATAAATTTTGCTTCCTCATAGAGGAAGCTTTGTAATGGTGACATTTTTCAAATTTTTTAAATTCATTTAATTGAACCCTCCCTAATTTAAAAATGTCTAATACAATGTTCTAAGCAATTGTCCGGATGTGTGTGTGTGTGGATGT